>BLKR01003545.1:0-141002 GCA_011170035.1 Teleogryllus occipitalis | reverse complement strand
ATATATATATATATATATATATATATATATATATATATATATATATATTATTTTTTCTTATCACTTTGGAACAATACGTTTTAGTACAGAAATTAATTTTATGTTGTGGTGGAAAAGGAAAGTACCCATTTTTATGACATTTTTTGCTGTTTTTGTTGATTTCGACTATCAAGTGATTTTTTACCTTTTTGCTCATTTTTTTTATTTCATCGATTTATTACCATTATCATTTTAATGGTACTTGCTTAAAATAATATTTATGAGATGAAACAAATGTTCTCCACAGAATTTCTGAGAATTCTATTCGATTTCTTCCCTCAGAAATTGTAATGACAGTTGTTATGAGTATGTAATCTAAGGTTCTTGTGACGCCTATCGGCATCATTGTCGGTTCGGCCGATTTCGGGATACCTTAAGACACAGATTTCCTGGTAGAGAACAGTCCACCAAACTTTGCTAGCTGAGTTCACTAGAACGAAAGGATGAAGCCTCGATTACATCAGTAACGTATCCAACAGCTTGAGTTGTTTATTCGATCTGGTTTTGTTCACATTTTTTACGCCATTTTCCCGTGTTTCAAGGCATTTTAATAATTATTTACGATATCAGTATCGTAACACATCTTATTACAATACGAAATTGGAAAACTAGGCCGTCAGGCCGAGTTTGATAACCAATCGAGTATTGTAATATGATGTATATCGTACAACGTTTTATCCACTTTGTAAAAACTCAAGTATCTGAAATATTGACTATTTTTTCTTCTGGAAAATGTGGCCAACTCATGTGACGTGTTTTGTTGATCGAGGTTATAGGGAGGCCATGGATGATTTCAGCATTAAAGACAAAAGAACGAGAAAAGGAGTCGTGTAAAAAAGGTAAAAGGTATACGCATGTGAATTATTTGTTGCTTCAGAAAATATTGAGATATTAATAAGCATGGATGATGAAATTGAAAGAAGAGCAACTTATGCTCTGAACTGTTTAATACCAGAAAAGTTGAGAATGTCTTACGAGAAAGAATACAAAATTTTTAAAGAATGATGTAGAGAAAAAATGTTTCCGATATTTCTGAAAATGTTATGCTGGCATATTTCACTTTTAAAGCTGAAAAAGAGAAGCCCAATTTAATGTGGTGTCACTACTCCATGCTTCGAAGCACCATTTCAGTCAATAAAAATATTGATAAAAGTAAGTGTACGCAATTGATCGCGTTTCTTAAGAGACAAAGTGACGGATATGTGCCCAAGAAATCGGGAATTTTTGCAAAAGAAGATATCCATAGATTTTTACTGAAGGCAGATGACAATCATTATTTAATGATGAAAGCAACATCAATTGTAGGACTATTTTGAGCTTTTGGAAGAGAAGAAATGAAAAATATGATGATAAAAGATGAAGTTGACTATGATACATTTTTATTTTCCAAATTAAGGTTACAAATACGAAAACTAAGAATATGATCTCTCAAATGTTATCACGAGTCAAGAATATGATCTCTCAATGACGAGTCAAGAATATGATCTCACGAATCAAGAATATGATTTCTCTGAACGTTATCACGAGTGGAAATGTAGAAGAATTTAATTGTTTAGAGACGTTGAAAAAATACATTAGTCTTCGCCCTTAAAAAACAAATCATGATCGCTTTTTTTGTACATTACAAGAATGGGAAATGCACAACTTGGTGGCATTAACACATTTGGGATCATTCCTAAACTTATTGGTACGTATCTTGAACTAAAAAATCCTCAAAATTTTAACTGAAGATTGCTTTCGAAGATCATCTGCTTCTTTGCTAGCTGACTCAGGTGATGAAATGCATACATTAAAAATACACGGAGGATGGAAGTCTAGTCCCGTACCTGGCGTAAGTATAATGGTGAAGCGGTACGCAGGTGCTTGCCCCGCCTTCATTACACGTGACGTCATCTCAGAGGTGCGCGCTTGGCGAGCGCAGGGTTGGCGTATGTGTGAATTACATTGAAGCCCATCTGAGTTACGTTTGGGAGGTTCTGCTGCAATTTGTAGTAGCCGCATCTTTATCAGTTCGTGTTTCAATGTAGAATTCACCTTTACGACTAAATGTAGGAGGTATTTTTTTATTTTTTCGTAATAAATGGGGCACGGTTTCAGGAAAGAAAGTGACCGCAGACGAAATTAATTTTCATCAATGTAGGATTTACCATTTTTATGGATGTTTTATTCGTTTTTGTCTTATTTATGTTTCAAGCTGAAGCAAAGAAAACAGAACTGCCATATTCCTTGTCTGTGTTAAATTGCAGTTGGACTGATGTAGGAGAATGCCTAGCCAAAATTCTATCTCTTTCACCGAATGCATTAGGCGTAACAATATTGTTAAGTCTTTTTCTACTCCCATTGTATATTTCCGTCATTTGAGGGCTGCAATCCGTTGCATAAAGATACTCATTACGATACAGATTTCATTATGATACAGGTTCTTGACCAATCGCAGAGAAGTTTACAAACCAAGTATTGGCATTAGACATTGAGAATCGTTCTAGTAAATGTTTCCGTTCGATTGTGAAAATTAAAATTGCATTTAATATTATTTACTTGTTTTTTAGTTTTAATTTCTTTTATTATTAGTATTTTTACGTGGAATATTATATAAAATAAATTGAATCGTAATTTCAATTTGGTCCTATTTGACTAGGATAGCGATAGAAAGAACATTTGACTGACCTTGAGATCAGAACGCAAGCCATTTTGTGTTATATGTTGCTGACTTGTGATTGCCCTTAAAATCCGACCAATTCTTTAATTTAAAATGTCTAGTGAATCAGAGGTTAAGTTGGCACCTCAAGAAATAAGAGAAAAGGCGAAAATAGTGACTACGGAATTATTGCAACAACTTTTGTATTCTCTCTGCTAAACCAAAGCCATCTGCGGCAGGTAGGGTAGCTGCCCACTAGGTGGCCTTGGCTGAATCCTGAATGTCAACTGCCATGAAACAATACCATGTAAAAGTTTAACTAATAAAAGTTACCAGCAGTCGTAGAAAAAGTACCATATGAAACTCGATGTAATGAGTATTAATACACTCGTGTGAATATTACGATACTTGCTCATACCTTGCTCGTATCGTAATATCAGTAAGTATTAATACCCATCATTACAACATCGTTTGATAATGTACTATTCTTACACCATGCCATTGTTAACAGTATTGTTAAATCTATGGTTCCGTAGCAGAAGGCTTCTACACCATGGTTCCGTAGCAGAAGGCTACGTGGAGACCTCGATAGAAAAGAACATGGAAATAGCCGTACAAATCATGGGAGAAAATATTTCAAAAGTTGAAAATAATATCCAATCTTCATCTTCTTCATCTGCGGGAATTAATTTAAATAATTGTACAATTTTTGTAATCAATGTTTATAATAAATATATGTTCTTTGAAGAGTTGACTTTTGTTAATAGTAGGCCTTGGAATATTACAGCAATGAGTGCTCTAATAACTTCTTTTAGAACATCAAAGTGGATAAAACATTTAAAGAGTACTAGTGAAAACCCGTCAAAATTTGACGGTGAGATCTGAGATAAATGTAAAATATTGTGACCAGACTAATGTTCACAATACGTTGCATTGTTTGGATCTTCAGGGTATAACGAAGATATTCTGTGATGTGAGTTCCCAAAATTTTGAACACGAATGGCCCATGGGCAGGTGGCAATGCAATATCGGCGCCAAATTGCACAAAAGAAAGAGCACTATTATCAGTATTATAGTGCTCTTTCTTTAGTGCAATTTCTTTTGTGCAAACGGATATTATTTCTAAAGTTTTTTGATGTGTCATCATGTCCTATAAACAATTTTTATTTCTTCTGGCATATCGCTTGAAGGTAAACTTATTTTCCCATTTAAGCAACACAGAGTAAATCGTTCGCACAATTTCTCTCACATGCGAAGTGCAAAGCAGAACAAAACTGACCTTTCATAGACAACGACCCAGCAGAAAACGAAATGACCTCACTATCACGACACTTACGCTGACTTTCTCTTTCCCTGGGTCCAGTTAATGTACGTTTGCGTCTTTTGGGACGCGTGGGCAACGATTCGGAATTCGACATAACCTGTGAACAACATCACTACTTCAGTACAACCGAGAAAAACACACTGTCCGAATGTTCTCTACAAAATACACCACAAAAGCAAATATATGCAAACTGTCAACGCCACAATGCAATAATTACACTGAAACAAAACCTTGATGAATTGTAAACAAATCTCAACAATCAAAACAAAACATCAAACAGCGCCACCATGAAGCATCTATCGACTCATATATATCGATTTTGAAACAGCCACCCTTTGGAAGAAAACAATTGACTATTGATAAGCGTACTATTAAAGAAATATTTAATTAATTAATTTATACACTAAATGTTGGTGAATCAACACAAACAATATCTGATAACACATCTAGGGATCACATTCTTTCATTTAAAGGAAAAAATACTACAATCGGTTCAGTAGAAGCTCTAAACGAAGCCATGGCAAAATACCTTATTTTTTTAAATATATAGATTTTATAGTTCATTTATGGCGATGTTTTAGATCATCAAAATCCGCCCCCTAATTATTATTTTTATTATTATCATCATTATTTCTGTTTTTCTTCTGATTGTTACATGTTAAGTATTATTTAGTATTGTTAGAATCTATTTTAGTTAATGTTTTAAATGTGCGCATCTCAAAATTTTAAGAAATGAAAATGAAGTTAGCTATCAAATTATCCTAAGAAACTCAGCCGAATATTTGTGTTTGATAAAATGACATTTACCCATCTTTCGTCTAAATAGACTGGGTCAATTTTTACTTTCGCGCATAGTACTTACGTAATATAGGGAAGGTTATGAGTGGCGAAAAACGGCGATTTTTCTATAGAAAAGTGGTAATGTATGTTTAATTTTAACACGTTGGTAATGTAGGGATTATTGTAACACGTTGTGAAGTCAGAATTCATAGTTCGTGGGTTCGTCATATTGAAGAATTGGATTACGGCAAAGCGTCCGTCCGTCTGTAAGGACACTAACGGTAAAACAGTAAGATATTCACTAATATGGTTATTCCGTGATTGATCTGACTGGTGGCGTGGTCACTTGAACTTGAAACTTATATTTTTGTTTTGAGGGTACTTAAAATAAAGACCTATCGACATTTTCAAAAATTTCCCAAAATGTATTTCAATTTTTTCTTACTTTTTTCTTAGGTACAGACTGTGTGCTAAAAAGTGGCATAGGGCCGATTTTTCTGGAACTCACTAAATTTTCTAAAATTGCAAAGTGTTATTTTTTTCTACAATCTTGGAGATGGAGACCTATATTAATAAAATATATTCTTGGAAATAATAGATTTAAATAAAATCATGTAAATTTTTTTTCAAAATATGAGTCATTTTCGAGTATTTTGTTCCTGAAATAAAAGCAACTTTAAAAACATACTTCCTGTAAAACGGGTCCAGATGTTTTCTGTAAGAATTTTGAACGGATATAGCTAAATGCACTGAAAAACATGAAATAAACGTGACTTTGATGTCATCTCGTACTTTTTGAAATATTACACAAATGTATGTTGAAGTAGAATACTGCAATATTATGTAATTTTTGTAAATATTGCTAGAAAGTTCTTGCTGTTGTAGCACCACTGGTTAATTTTGTGCCGGCGCAGAGCCTACATCGTGGGCTTGCAGCGAGCGACAAGGGAGTTTTAAGCGAGGTCACGCCGTGGTGATGACTTAATCACGTGGCGTGTGGCTGAATGATGCAAGAAGGGATGCGAGCGACCAGGAATTTTCCATTCATCGATTTGCGGCGCGGAGCGGCTCCCGTCGCGACACGCACGGGGTTCAAACCGGGGACTCCCGAGACGGGGTGGGAATTCGCGCGCTGGAGCTCGAAGCCACAGGAAAAGAGCAGAAAGTACTGCGTAAATAAGAACAGAAAAAGCAAGTATTGCAGAAAAAGAACAGAAAGTATTGCAAATAATCATGATGTATCATAACACAATAGTTTTTTCAGAACAGGTTTACAACAAACAAAATCCACATTTTAGGCAAATTCACCATTTTTACAGTTTATAATATATCAAATCCCTTGGCACTGCACAACAGACCCAGGATGTAAACACAATGAGGTCGCTAATGACGTGAGTTGTTATAAAGCGACCATAAATAAACAATTTTAAAAAAATTACGTTTATGCCAGAAAATGTTTTTGGAAATATATTTTAAATATTAATAGCATTAAATAAAAGTATTTAGACATCTAATAATACAATTTCCACTGTGAGCTTAACATTTTTTTGTGTTTAGTGTTTAATAAAATCACTTATTAAAAACATGAAATAAGAAATATGAATTTGAGTAGAACATATTTTATTGTTAGCGTCATTTCATTCATTTCATAAAGTCTTGGCTTGTAAGTAATGCCTATAATTACCTATACACGGTAAAAATTTAATTGAAAATTTTATGAAATATCAGACTACTGTTCCGCAACTTCTAAAATTACGATAACGATTTTCTCCAGTTCTAATTTCTTTTTCAATTTTTTACTATTTTTTCCCATGTGTCCCATCATCGGGCCCCTTGACTTGCGGGGCCCCGGACGATCAGTCCGGTCTGCCCAACCCTAGCGCTACGGGGGCTGCCTTCACAATGGCGGAGCGCCCTGCCTTGCTGCGCGCGCGTCAATATTAAATGCCCCAACACAACTAGAACACGTTGAGTTAAAAATTAGGGCTTCATACACATGTCTCCCTGTGTGGTGGATGAAATTGCAAGCGCTTTCTTGTAAGGGGAGAAGAGAGGTGAAGGTTGAGGCAAGAAAGATCGGGTGCGGCCCGTGGCTCGTTTGTTAGGATATAGGCAGTCGCCTGCAGTGGATTAGTGAAAGCACGGAAATCTACCGATGAGAGCAGCCAGTCACTCTAATTATCCTCCGAACAATTGTTGAATTCGAAGTAGCCAGATAACCAGTGGCGTTTTCCCTCCAGATAATTCTTCCAGCAGAGCACCGCTTTGGCAAATCTCCTGAATGTGTGTGTATGAGCAGTGCCAGGTATGGGCAGATCGGGCTATCGCTCTGGGTCCCGCAAATCAAGGGACCCGTTGATGGAACAAAATAGAAAAAAATTGAAAAAGAAATTAGAATTCGAGAAAATCGTTATCGTAATTTTATAAGTCGCGGTTCAGTAGTCTGATATTTCATAATATTTTCAATTATTTTTTTACCTTAAATAGTTAATTATAGTCAGTACTTATTTATAAGGTAGGACTTATAAAGTAGGTATGAAATGAATTAAATGACGTTAGCATTAAAATATGTTTTACTGAAATTCATATTTATTACTTCATGTTTTTAACAACAAGTGATTTTATTAAACACTAAATACAACATTTTTTTAGTGTTTTGAGCTCACCGTGGAAATCGTATTTATTTGATCACTAGATACTTTTTCTTAAAACTATTATTTAAAATATATTTCCCGAAACTTTTTCTCTTAAACGTTGTAATTTTTGTTTTGTTGAAATAAAATAACTCATATAATTTCTAGATACAACTTTCACATTTTTAATTTTTTTCAGGGGGGAGGCTACATTATAGCATTGCCCCGGGCCCAAAATTGTCTAGCTCCGGCACTAGGTATGAGTTACATGTAACTGTAAGTGTAAGTAATTTACTTACGTGTAAGTGTAAATAAGAGGGATAGTCAAATGGAAACGAATATATTTTTCTAAGCAGAGGAATTTTATTTCTCTAAATTCGCTCCACCAGTGTTTAAGGACCTACCCCACCTGACCACCATTTATTATTTCATGTTTACAAGAATATTTTGGTTGCTGGTGGCACCACTGTTGCACTGCCTTAATCACGTGGCAGTCCGACGCAAATAGGCGCCTTGCCAGACTGTTTTTGAGATTGCCAAAAATCTGGAAGTCGCAAGGAGACAAGACCGTGTTGTATGGGGGGAGGTCGAGCACCGTCTAGGGCAGGTGCACCTTCACACGGCGAAGAATCTCAGATGCCGCATCGCCTCCTATGGCTGGAAACCGCTCTCCACTAGTACGTCGAGAGCAATTGCTCGCCCCGTTCCGGTGAACATTTTAATTACCTCAACGTTACCAATTGCTTGCAAGGTGTGCAGGTTGAACAAAGTCAGCAAACACTGCTCGCAATCAGTAGTTGAAAATCTCAAAAATGTCTCCCACGACAGCGCGCTGATTTTTAGTAGACTTTTTCTCGTTTACATTTGGCTGAGCTAAGTATGTGTCTCCCATCACTTTTTTTTTTGCGTATAGCGCTCGCCATTTGTCGACGTAGCTGTGAGCGGCAGTCATTGTTGGAGCTTCTGGTAGCATGTTTAGGACCATGTAGGACTAAATCATTGCTATGTTGCTAAATTATGCTACTAGAACGCTCCAAAGCACGAATCGTTGGTTATATGTGCAATTTTTTCTATATGAAGCAGCAAAACCGTTTGACCCTAGCTTCATATGTCGCCAACATCGGTGGAGACCATCTACCGTTTGCTTTACACCGACCTTTCCCTCCGACTTAACAGCAGGCATGTTGCGGGGGCACGGTTATAGATGAATATTCGAAACGACGCGAGTCATGACTACACACTGCCCAGGAGCGACATCTGGCATGCAAGTATTACAAAATTTGCTTATATGTCTCGTTTAGGATGTCTACGTTTCTTGAAGGAGTAACATTCCCAAATTAGTGCGATAGAAGTCCAACATTCCATGTTTTCAAAATATCGATGTTTTTGTAAAATTATCGATAGATTTAACATGGACTTTTTGAAGCAGGTGTTATTTCAACATCGATGTTTAGTTTTCGATGTTTTTACATGGCTGATTTTTGAATGAAAACCATCGTAATATAAACCTGTAATAATTTTGAGATATCCATAAATTCAAAATTCTTCAGGACAATGTGACCAAGAGTGAAAAATAATTAAAATCAAGATTTCGTTGACAAATTAAATCTGTATAATTTTTTGAACCGTCCAAGCAGATAATAAAAGTTGTGTTAATTGTCCTGATCACTTTTTGACTGTTTTCGTAGCTAAATATGAATGAAAAATATAGAAACGCGTCGACCATCAAATTACATCCCTGCCGCGGCGTTAACTGTAATGGTTACTAATGTAGTTTTATAAACATCGAAGTTTAAAACATTGATGTTTTAGGGCGATATTTATTAACATCGATGGTTTAATTTGGAACATCGATGTTTCGTTGGCGATGTCGCATCGCTAGTCGCTAGTTGCGTCGCGTCGCGTTGCCGGAATGCAGTGGCACCGGAGCTTGCGCCGGACCGCACCTCCCACGCCTCCTTTCGCGCCCGGCCCGGCCCGGCCCGAGCCCGCTCCCCACGCACGTTGCACAACGCTCTCGCGTGCGGCGGAACTTATTTGGAAGGAACTTTAGCACGCCGTCACACGTGCGGTGGACTCCGTCCTTTGTGAAGTTTTCCTTTTTTTAAAATTAAGATCATTAATAGAATTTTCTTATTGATCTGTGCTTATACAGTAAACCCTCGTTAGCACGCACTCTCATAACACGAATTTCGCCGTAATACGAACAAAATTTCGGTCCCGGCATGGGATTACGAACATTTATAATACTAGGATAATACAAATCTTTATAATACTAACTCCAATTATGTAGGTCCCTTGGAATTCGTGTTAATGAGAGTTTACTGTAATTAAATACACAGTGAAAAGATATACAAATCATTATAAACAATATTAACCATATTTGAAGCATTTATTAAACTTCCGTCATTCGCGCGATCATTCGTAGCACGAGTACTGGCGCGTTGGACTACGACCAACGCCTGCATTATTTAGTTTTCTACATCTCCTAATATTTACGTTTTTGCGCAATAACGAAGAGAAACGCATAGACACACACCATTTTAAATATTAAACTCTCTTATTACAGAAAAATATAATTTTGATCAAGTATGCAAGAACACCGTTCCATACGCCAGTACTCGCATGTAGGATTCTGTCAAACAGGCACAAGGATTTTACTTTAAGGTATGGCACACAGTGCATAACAGAGATACAAAGTTTAATGATACCCTTCTCAGATACCTTTATAGGAATAGAAGCATTGTTTTTATTCGTGTTAGGCTAACTTTTCTTCTTTAATTAGAAAAGAAACTTCTGTTTCACCCTATCCAACGGCCCCAGAGTGACAGTGTTAGCGATGGGAATAGCGTGTATAACAAATAAGTTAAGCCCCTATGTATCTTAATTTTGAAGATGCTTAATTTTATTTATATATCAAGAATAAGTGCGAATCTGACTAATTTGCGAAATAACAGGTTTAAGCTCAATTATCAAAAAGTGATCGATAAAATCCAAAGTACTACAGCTTGGATGAGCCGGAACTTATTTGGAAGAAACTATAGCGATGGTGATAGCGTTCACATGTGTAACAATGAAGACAAGTCCATATTTACTTACTTCTATGTAACCTGCTTAATTTTATGTATATGTCACGAATAAATGCTAAATGTCTAGTGCTCGAATTAACAGTAAAGTAAGTAACAGGGGGTAAAGACCGGTAAACAGTAAACACTCTGAAACGTGCTGAAAAAACACAAAAACGTGCAAAAACATTTAATAAAACTATCAAAACGTTTAAAAATGGTGTTAAGTAGCCTAAAAACACAGTTGAATCACTGATCAACTTATTTTACATTTTGGATGTGAAATTTAAGATAAATGAAATATTAAGAATTTAGTATTTTATTTGAATTAATGTTCTTCGTATTGTTTATACAAATTATGTGTCATTTTAAATATTATTCACAAACAGAATTAAATTAGCTCAAAAATATAAAAAGGCAAATACAAAAATACCTTCAGAAATAAAGAATCACGTTATACACGAAATGTTCTTAATTGTTTTCATTATAATTTACGATTATGCAATTATTTTTTACTAATCATTTTCTGAGAAATGAATGTATCTTCTATCATATATGTTTCAGTCAGGAACAACTTCGTTCTACATTTACCCGGGCCTGTGTCCCGGGCGTCACACTGACGTCAAACTGTCATTGGGTCAGTTCTGACCCAAAACTGTCAAAGTCTGCGTTCATTCTCTCTCGTATCTCGCAGGCGAACATGTGTTCCGAAAAAAATCGGATGAATTTGAAACGCAGTGCAGTTTGCCATTAAGACACAGACGTAAGGTCATGATAGGCGCTTGTAGTCACGTGTTGGCAACTTCAGTGAAGACTGACGAAATGACGATGTATGATTTGATTGGGAAGATGAGCCCCAGGCAGCGTTCGCTGAGCGACCGCAACCTAGGACTGCGGACCGAGTTAGTGGCTAACACCGCAATTCCCTCAGAAACTTTATTTAGTCAATAAGCATTATGAAAAGTATAGCATTTAAGTTCATTGGGCAAAAAAATGCATAATTGATGTATACTAAACGGCACTCGGGTTTCACAAACCACCCGAATGCACTACTGGGTTAAATCATAAAAAGTATTTTCTAAAACGAAACCTTTAAAACAACTAAATTAACAGAAGTAGATAATATAAGAATTATATTTTATGCAATGAAACTATAAATCTTCAAGATTCGTTCAGTAAAACACCAAAATGTACAATTTTCAGGCACCATTACCCAAAACGTGCAATTTCGTGCAGTAACCCCGAAAACGTGCAATCTCGTGCAAAATAAAAACAAGTACTAAAATAACGTCCGTTTCATGATTCAAATTTCTGTCAATTTAAAGTCAGCAAAGAAAAGATGTAGTTACACGGGAATCCGGTCTTTAATTATTTGTTTACAATATCCAAAAGGGATACAAACGATAAATGTCATAACATATCGAGCACTTTTCTATGAAATACTAAATAATTATGAAGACAGCATTCACGTTAATATTTGTCGATCAAAATTACTTCAAAGAACTGTACAAAAGATGGAGTCCTCCCTCGTTTTGAAATAACCATAGAATGATTATAGTGCCTGCGTACTGGCAATACAAAGAGTCAGAGGTTCATGAAACACTGTCTTACGATAGAATGAATTGTCCACTTTAAGTTATGTTGCGGGACAATAATGAATACATTAGGTACAATGTGTGAAACGACACTAGGCTTGCGATAACGCGGAAGTAATTATGAAACAGTGAGTGTCGCCGAGCCAACGATTTCCTCGTCACCGGAGAACTCCTGGGTCATCGCTGAACTTCTGGGTCATCGCTTTTGTTCAGGGAAAGTTTCCCCTTGGTAGCGCCGAATTGGCAGTCTCTGGTCGTATATCGATTTTTATTCAGCAAGAATCGCGTCATTTCTTCGCGTTTTCTTCGCTACCGGAAATACGCTTTCCAATTAGCAAGAACAGAATTTTACTCATGACCATTCATCGTAATGCCACTGACTTCCAGAGTTGAATTTTGACTCATTTTCTATAATTGTGTACGACGTTTTCTAATTTTTTTTTTTCAAATAACGTGTAATGTTCGACGTATAACGCATGTATATAACATATGATGTATAACGTACAACGTATGACGAATGACGGGTAATGTACGACGAATAACGTATAACGTTTTCAAATTTAAAAGTAATAATCAGCGCCATTATTGGAGCCTCATCAACCTGTCCCCTAAGCGTGAAGCGCGAAGGAGCGGAGCGCTAGCAAATCGTCTAAATGCGAGCGTCCCCTACCCCGGAGTGGCCATTCTGGGGCGCGGAAAAAAGCGCGCAGCGGTGGGCGCTGGGGGACTGAGTCAGCCCTAGAAGGCGGCCAGCGACCTGTTGGCTCAGGGCCCTTTTCCCCACCCCCTCCTCTGTCGCCCCACAGAGGGGAGGTTAGAACTTCGGTCCAAAAATCGTACATTGGCGAAGGCTCATCCTTGTGGGAGGTGCGCAGTAGCTGTCGAAAGCTGTTTGTGTTTTTCAGGCCTAAGACCATGCTGTTTGATCCATTGGCCTTCCCACGACATGAATTGTGATTTTCGGGAATTTTCAAGTTAGCTCCCCGTGTGTGGGCAGTCAGGGGAGCCATGTCAGGAGAGTAATCATCCCAAGTTAGCCTCCTAAAAATTTTGAAAAGATCCCAGTAGCCTATCGTGAAAAAAAATTCCGTAAATATGTTCAATCACTGATTTTCCCCTTCTAATCTGTGAATTTGGGGTATCGTTACACGTTTGCGAAAGAGGCTTCCCAAGCTATCCTGCAACCCTGTAAATTGTTGAAGATAAAAAATTAATTGTATTTACTATTTTGTCGTTTAGTTAACTAAATATGCTCATTAATTCCATGAAAAATCGATGATTATCTCTATGTTAATAGCACGCGTGCAATTAAAATTACACCGCGAAAAAAAAAGATCTCCACACCTATCAATTAGAATTCAGAAAAGGAGACAAATAGTTTAATTAAGAAACTATAACACAGACGTAACCAAAGTATTTCCAGTCGGCCATTAAACATGAACAAAAATGAACATCACAGATTACGTACCTAACACAAATTACAACTACATATAAACAACGAATGAATAAAAATAAATTGGAGAAGTAAATGTTAAGCTAGCTGGCTAATGGAATAACACAAAATATTTAACATTAATAAATTAAATGTTTTATATGTTTGGTCTTAGGACTTAAATCTTACCAAAAGGTCTTAGGATTACAGATGTAAACAATGTAAACGTGAATTGTGTTTACACGTACTAGAAAGGACGCTATATGAAAACGGTGACAGAAGTGACTATTTTTTTAATTTCCCAATTTATCAATGTTGTATCTCATACATGTCTTCACTTTTCGTGGGAAGGAATGTTTTCATGACTTTGTCAGCTTCTAATATCTTATCCGCAATATGTTCAGTACCTTCCATATGCAAATATTTCTTGTAAACAAACGCAATGCAACGCCCACTAAAATATATGTTTTTCTGAATCAATATGACATCATCAAACACAAGCCTCGAATTGTAAAGATATGCTTGAATTTATCAAAATTTAAATTATTCATAAATGAAAACGAAAAAATATTGAACGTAACATGTGGACAAAGTGTCCAAGACAATTAGCTTCTATCGTCGGTCTTTTTCTTGAACATTCCACTCATGCAACCGTTTTTTATGCACTCTTTTCGTTAATTACTATAAAGTTATAATTATTAAAGTTGTGATTCCATAATTTTTGTTATATTTACTTACACGTAAAATAGTTATATATAAGAAAGCTTAAGAAAAAAGGGGTCCCAAAAATGTCGTTGTTCCCTTCTTGTTTTAGGCTGCGCTCGCCGAAGTAGCTCCCTATTTGGTTTTCAACGTCATCGGTAAGTTTTGATGTTTGACGCTTGGGAGTGCCACTGTCGGTCTAAGTGATATTTATCGATTACTGGAGAGTTTCTCGGCTAAGCGAATCTGAGATCTTATTTGGTCGGATATTTCCCAGGGATTTGATTTTGCCTGGCACTTAGTCAGGGTTCTTTTTCATGCCAAAAGTTCTACTTGGTCACTAGATTTCAAGATCTTGGAATATTCACGCATCTGAACCGAGATCGACCCCGTCCTCTAGAGGCTGAGAAGCTAACCGATCACTCACAGTGGTACGTCTAGCTAAAGTTTTCACAGGTACAAGGTGGAAATATTGCAATTCTTCATTCAATTTTATACATGATATAGATACTTGTGAGTAAATTAAAGTTACTGCGATATTAGCAAACATTAAGAATTGATTTCATTACCAGTTGGTATTAATTATTATAAAAATAGTGATATGCTTTATTTGATACAATTTAAACATTTATATACTGTGAAAATCAGTATTGATTATATTTTGTTTCAATTTTCATTCATTTTCTGTGACCATGTTTTACTCACTTATGAAAGAGAAAAGAAGAGAGAAAACATGTTACTTTGTCAGCAGCAGGTGCACAGAAACGTTGCAAAAACTGTTGAATGTGCGTTAGGATTAACTTGCTAACATGGTTGTGACACTGAATTTGCGCTTAGTTTTTCGATGCAGATTCTTCTCTTGTGATAATTTCGAGTCATAATCTTTCGACCTGCTTTATCATCGACATGCGTGCTCACAGGCCTTCCTCTCACCTTCTCCCTCGCTTCACGGAAGTCACGGAGGGGAGACAAGCACTTCGAATCAATACTACATGGGGAAGGAGGGTAGCTCTGTGAGATGTTGCTAATCCCTCTCCTCCATTCATTTGTACCGGGAGCGGTAGCTCAGTGCACCAACTGTTGCCACTGCAGCGCCTCTGACCGGGAGGTCCTAGGTTCCCACTCCCCACGGCGGCAGGATTTTCGACACTAGCTCTTCAGCTAGGTCGAATTCAGTCGCTGTCTGAAGGAGAATTCTAGCGGCCGGCTGCTCTGATCCGTGGTTTCTCCGATCAACACCAGGCGAATGCCGGAACAGTACCCTACCAAACGGGCCACGGACCGCGCGCGATCTGTCCTTCCTCTTTTTTGTCCCATCCTCTCCCCTTACACACACACACTTACACTAACATGCACTACACTATCACATATTCCGGGAGACCGGTCGGGAGCGTAGAGCTTGTTCCGGCTGGGGCGGTGCCCTGCTGGTGGGAGAGTCCTGGTTAGGGGAAACCCCACTAGCCGTCGGTAGGTCGGCGCCGGATCTCGCCATCCAGCGGGGAAAGGTCACCGCCATCTCCCGATAAAAGAACATGCACTACACTAACGGGACCAATGGCCAAAGTAGTTGACGCGCCCGGAAACGAAAAAATCAATTAATCAAAAAATCCATTCATTTGTCAATCAGCTTCATTCGCCATTTAATATGTAGGTTGCGATAAGGAATGTTGCGTTAATCGCTTTCGGTTTCGCACGCACTGTCGAAAGTGTTTTTCATGGCTTTGGTTGCATTTTCGGTTTCATGCCTTGAAAAAAACAGAACCAAACTGATAGTCTTCTCATGCAGACGTTTATTAAAACGAGGGATTATTCTAATGCGCTAGCATTATTTTTTACCTTTGAACATGCGATGTATGCAAACAAATTCACAGAAGCTTAATAGATTAAGAGTATGATTTCTATGATTGTTTTATTCATGAATTTTGTTTTTTATAGCATTGATCTCTAAAATGCTCTGTATAAAGTTTGATTAACAGCTGACCTCCCTTATTATCACGTCACGCATCAGACCCGTACCTGACATGAACATAGGAATTAGTATCACGCCCAAGTAAGATATCATCACTATGTATTGTAATACTCGTACGAATGACATATCAACAATTCATAGAGCCAATTGCGAGCATGCGAAAGATGAGAAGTGAACACTGTTATCTAGTAATAGAATTAATTTAATCAAATAAATTCTTACCCTCCGATAAATATGTAGAGATATCTAGGAATTTGCAAGCATTGTGTACATCTATTCATACGTTTCAATTGAGTTCATCATATTTATTTTAGCCTTCATGATGTAGTGTTGTTATAGAGAATTACCGAAACATGAGTATCTTGTACGTAAGGTTGAGGTAATTATATAATTATTTGCAAATCACACCGATATCTCAGAATGAATGTAACAAACTTCTAATGCATGTAGAAGTCGAAGATAATTACTTTTTGGCAATGTACATGTGGTGGGAAATTTCATTTAACGAAGTTACAGGTATAAAATTTCCCCCAGATTGGTACGCTACCCTTTACGCAGTGGGTACGCAATGTATCGCTCACTGCGTCAGAATGTGACCCCCAAACACAACTGCTTGATGAGTTGCCTATCAATCAGGGGCAAATTGAATTGTGTAACTTTTTTGTATGACATTTCCCATCTCATGCAGACTATATTGGCAAAAAAGATCATTTTCACCCCTTCTACATGCCCCAGAAGTTTGTATTATTTATTGTGAGATACACGTATATTACTCTCACACGCCGTTATTAATCATGAGAACCAGGCCCAATGTTTAGCCACTAAAAGTTTCAAAATGTAGATGATAGTCCGCGCTGAGAGTCTACACTATTGTCGTCAATTATTTTTTATAAATATAACGATAGTAATTACTATCAAACCTTGGTCCCTCGAATCAGAAGGGGAAAAAGAAAAGCTATCGATTATTTCGACCGCCGAAATTTATAGAATGTCATTGGAATTTTGTTGAGTGAAAACTTAGAAAGAAATAGGCAGGTTTATTCTCTGATATAAGTTTGTAATATATTTTAATGAATTTCACTGTTTAACGCAGGAACACATAATATTCATTATCAATTGTTTTTAAATTTCTAACAATATTTTAAAATTAATTCTAATTCTGGAATTGTCGTCGCCCACGAGACGATTCAGACGATTCGATTTTACTGTCTTCAAACATAGCAATCTTAACGTTAAAACACACAGTTTTGTTGTATATTTAAGGCAAAGGAAAAATTGTTTATTATACACAAGTAGTGTGGTTACATGGGAGCGTATCGGATTCCGGATAATGTTAGCTGTGAAGTGAAGAATGCGGAACTTTTGCGATTCAGACCTTCAGAGCGCAGCCCGAGACCTTTGAATTCACCAGGCGAGCCACGGCGTGATGACAGAAGGCGCAGCGCTCCATCCCCGTGGAAGTTTCGCACATGTGTTCTCGTGAGCAGAAAGTTTAGTGGCAAGTTATTAAGGTGTAAGTTCATAAAAAGATAATACAACAACAAAATAACAGACACGAGACTTGCGTGATTGATTTTTGATTATTGCAGGAGAGTAACGGCTATTAGTCCCGTAAGTGTAGTGTATGCTTATATCACAGGAAGTGGCGATGTTCTTCCCCCGTTGTAGGGTGAGATCCGACACCGAACTACACATCGGTTTGCGAAGTTAACCTCATCCAGGCATCGCCTACCAGCAGGCCACCTGCGCCGTCGGGGCAAGATCTAAACTCCCCACGTCTCCCGATAAGTGTGGTAGTGTAGTGTTTTTTTAAATTTATTTATTTATTTAGTCAAAAACAGTCAAAAACTGTATGTGACGTTTGGGGAAGAAAATCATCTGCATATGAGTACCATCTGAAATGAAAATCATTGAAAAATCATCTATGAAAATGATCTGAATAGTGCATATGAGTGCAAGTGTGTGTAAGTAAGGGGTGAGGATAGGACAAGGAAGAGAAAGGAAAAATCGCTCGCGATCCGTGGCCCATTTCTTCTGACACTTCTTCGGCCTGGTATTCATCGGAGATACCATGGAAAACTTCCGATCAGTGCAGCTGGCGCTAGACGTCTCATCCAGACAGGGGCTGAATTCGACTTGGATATGAAGCTATTGTCGAGATTCCTGCCACAGTTGGAATTTGAATCCTAAGGCTTCCCGGTCGGAGACACTCCGGTGACATCAACTGATGCCCTGATTCACCTCAACCTTTACATCATTTGAACTTGAGAGGAACTGAGCAAGCTCTTGAGTCGAAAGTTAAACAGGTTGAGCGCCGTTGAGAAGTAAGTAGAATGAATGAACCATGTTAGAATGGTAGATGGTAGAATGAAATATCCAGAAGTAATCTTAGCAAATTTGGAACTTTTGTGAAAATATCAAAGTTGAACAAACGTTTCTTTGAAACCTCCATAATTCGAATAAACTGGAATTATCAGAACCTGGATAAGAAAACTTGGTTAATAATAAGATAATAAGCAACACGTTTAGTAAAAAGTGAGAGTGATAAGCAGTTGAGGTGGCTTAGAACAACGACAGCTGGCGGAGCTCTTAGATTATCTTCCTTGACCGCTCTTTCCCCCCCCATACACTACCTAACACACTTCTCGGGAAGCCATTTGGGATCTTATGCGGACTCGGATGGCGCCCCTCTGCGGGAGATACATGGAGGGTGGAAACACTTATAAGCTGACGTGTAGGTCATTACTGGATATCATCGTTAAACCTAAAAGAAACATTGCATTATCCCATGCCACATCACACAAACACAAAAACAAGAACAAGTATGGGACTTGTGACCATTAATTTCACGTTCTCGGAGACACAAACTATTAATCAATCAATGTATCTATGAGTAGTAATCTAATATAAATTTAATCTCGAGTAAATAACAAAACAAGTAGAAGGAGCCGTCACACTGAGAGGAACGGGCCAAGCGCTTGAGTCGGAAGCCAAACAGTGTGTGTGCCTGGTGGGGGCGCGGGAGGCCGTGCAGTGGCCGAGCGGGGCGGGGTGGCGCCGGGGGCGGTGGCCGGCCGCAAGTAGGGCAGGTAGGGAGCGGCCCGAAATAGCCACAGCAGCTCCCTCGTGTGCGCCGGCCAGCGGCCCACGACAACAGCGGCCGCGTTGGCCCGGGCCCCGCTCCGCCACGCCACCTCGCCCCGCACATCCGCCTCCCGCCTTGCCACGTCTACCCGCCCCGCCCCGCCCCGCCCCGCTCGGCCGCCCCGTCCCGTCCTGCGACGCCCCATCCCGCTCATCGCCCCACCCCTCCCCGCCCCACCTCGACCCACCGCCCTTTCACTTCTACCTTCTTCAACTGCCTCCCACGTTCTTCCATAACACCTCGCCTCCTTTCCATGGTCACATCTCGCCTATCCTACCCCAGCGCTTCCTTGTCTCCGGCGGCGGCGACGGTGTGACGGTTAGCGTATCGGACTGCTATCCGCTGTTCGCGGATCGAAGCCGTGGATTTCTAAGGTTGAAAATATCCTCCGTACGCCTTGCTTCGGAGGGGACGTAAACGCCGGTTGTCCCATGTTAGTAGATTGTAAAAGATGCTCAAGCCTAAATGAAGCTTCTGAGCTAAATTCAAATTGCCCATTTCTTTGCCCAAGTAATACCTGCTTTCTCCCCTACTTGGTGAAAGGAGCGTAGCGAAATTTGCTGGTCAGACGGAAGAGCTTGGGTCTCGCCACGTGAAATAAGGCAGCAATTCAATTCGATCAATTATCTCCCTGGTCTTTCCCTTCCGCCCCTTCATGCCGCTTCCTCCCGTTCTTCATTATCCCAACCCACAAATTCCCTCTCCTCAACCCACCTCATCCCCTTCCCGCTATCGCAGTACGCATTACGCGGGAGCCCTTAACCTCCTCGATAGCAATGTCTTAGGTTCGAATCTATTCCTGGACATGTTCCTTTGCGGTTGTCTGTGCTGATGCATGCGCTAACATACCTATAGTTATGGTGTTGGCACAGAAAGGCTCAGGCCCGTGAGAAATAATGAAATTTGAAAATTAATTTTGCAACAGACTCGTGATTTATAGAAGACGAAAGGAAGGAAACGAACATAATGGTTTAGTAGTAGAGAGAGAAGCAACTGCTGAAGCATTACGTTCCCATCATTACGGTATTTTTATGGGGAAAATGGTTTATTGGCACACTTCTTTAGAGCCTTTCTCTGCTTTTCTTTCCCATATTCAGTCCATCATTAATTTCATTTACTCACTTAATCGTAGCATATAGGCGATCGTGATAAATATTAAGCAAAATTCGAATACGAAAGTAATGATGAAGGTATGTATTGCCTGTAAATGTCGATAAATTAGTTGTAAATGCGCGTATTGATTTTCAGATCTGCACGTTCTCTTTTATTTTTTCTCGCTACAGATTAGAGACAGTTATGTAATGCTTCCTGAAAAACAGCGAATTTGGGGCAGAAAACCTCTTATCACTGGGCCCTGCTAACGAAAAAGGGGATAAAAATAAATGAAGAAAAAAAATCATCTAACACCTTGTATAGCCAGAGTCCGTTTTGGGGTACGAAAAATCGAATGACGGTTGTTCGTCTGTCCGTCTGTCCCTCTGCGAACAACGCTAGCGCATAAACCGTTCAGCCGATTTTCTCCAAAATTGATATTCCCCAATCGTTCTGCCTGATGTCACATCCTCTTGAATTTGAAACCGATATTTTAATTTTGGGGTGTACTTTACATGAAAACCCTGGAACATTTTCAAAATTTTCAAAAACAACGCGCCATCGTTTTTGATTGAATTTTGTTATTGAATAGTGTGAAAGACGTTTATGAAAATGGCATAGGTCTCATGTTCTTTAATAACCCTGATTTTTGGAAAATTGCAAAAGTTCAAACTTTTTTCGGAGTCTTCCTACAACTATAATTATGATGGCAGATATTTTTCAGTTAGTGAAATCTGTTTCTTAAAGATAGATTCTAAAATAAGGTCCCGTGCAACTTTTCGAAAATTTACTTGAGAAAAAGAGTACTTTTCGCGTAAATTTTGCGTGAAAAAACGGACGAGATAGTACGTGATGTTTTAGCACCATTGTTAAACATAATCCCAAGAATATTCTGAACAATTCGATCGTCTTAAAACGACATTTACCTTCCATTTCAGTGATAACGTATGTATTTGGAAAATGTTGAATCGATTATGTAGTTTAATTCGTGAAAATGAATGCAATTTTTTTGAGATAACATCTAACTTTAATAAGTATGCCAGCGAATTGAAATTTGTTTGAACAAAAATTTTGAGAGCACGAGTTTCTTGGGACATTATTATAACTTCATTTCGATATATTTATACCTGCATTTTTACTACACATCTGCAATATTTCTTTAGTAGTTTGAAAGTCGATGCGATACAATTTATCCTTCTATATCGTATGCGTTATTGGCTAAGAACTCAAAATTTCTAAATCAGAATTTAAATATTGTTTGTAAATTTTGCCCCTACAATGTTAAATAGTTCATAAAGACATAAAGGTCATTTTCTTTTTTTCTTGGGTTAAAAAAGTTTTTGAGAGAAATTTCTTATAAGTGTGATTGCAGCAGTAAGTAAAACGTCTTCTGAATTTCAATGAATGTCTTCACAATTTGAGCATCAAATCTGCCTTTAGGTGATATTCTCTTTGCAACGCTCAATACGTCATTGTCAAGTGCAACCCAATTGTGAACTCAATATTCTGTGACGCACTCTATTTTTCAATGAAAGATAATGTAAACATTAGACATCTTTGACGTCAAATATTTATTTTTGTGCGAAAGTTAAATATGAAGCTTTGACGGGTTTCCCTCAACTAGGAAGCTAATGTTATACTATAATAAGATAGGGCATACTGGGAATGTGGCGATTAAAAACGGGTCTCATGTCCAATTGTAAATGTGCCGAGGGGCTATGTTGTTGGCCGCCTAACCTCTTTCTATTATAGAGATTCTCGCGTGAGAAAATTGTACTGGACACAGTCCAAAATCTTCATAGCTTCATTAATGTGTTGTCTAGACAACAAAACAGAAGTTAGTGAAAACTATTTAGACGCTTTTACGTTCGAATTGTAATAGGCTCGCCACAATGCAGTTTCGCGAGTGAAAAGAAATTTTGGATAGCCTTATCGGTTCTTATTTTTATTACCTTAAATATTCTACATATATTCATTGAATTATATTGTTAAAAAATGATATCTTATAACTGTTTTGAGTATATTAGCAGCATTTTTTGCGCAAACCGTATCGATACAAAAATTGTAGATGGGAGTGGGTAAATGAAATAGCTGTGGGACGAACAAATAATGCCAATTGCGTTTCCCACGCTTAGGATATGGGTTTAGGTCAAAATCGTATGGAGCTTGATCCAGTGAGTATGATGGTGTTTCTGTTCATGCCATTCCCATCGTTTGAATTGGCTCCGGACAATCCTCGCTGTGCGTATGCGAACATGGGTTGTCGCGGAAGATACTGGGATTGTTGAAAAGCTCCGAATGGTTTCTTCTAATGGCACAATGTACAAATTTTGGAGGAAGGTTTTGTGGTTCAGTGTGGTTCACATCATTCTGCCACATACCAAATTCTGCCCCAAAGCACATTGCTACTTGCTACGAGTCCATGTTGAAATACTGCTGCCTATCTTATATCGGTTCTGTGTGGAAGGGCATAGGCGTACCCTGTACCATTCCAAAATAGGGTCCTCAGAACTGCAGTTAACGCACCTTTGTATATAAGCAACACTAATACCCACAAAGACATAGCCATAGAGCCCGTCCTAACATACATCACGAAACTTTCCCATTCTTCCAAAATCTACCCTCAATTACCGGTGCTTCCCATTACAATATAAGTAAAGAACATCCCGTAGAAATTCGTCTCCGCAACCGACTCCCCTTTCACATCTTCCTCTGTAAACTGGCTGATATCAGATAATGAAATAAATAGTTCTCCCACCAATAGTCAACCATATGTGTTTCCCCACTTTATTATTCGCACTACTTCAATCTATGTTTAATGGGAGGTGGCCGTAGCCACCCCCTTCACATCTTTCGACTGAAAATGCTCGCTCCTAAGAACTGAAAAGCCATTTGGCTGAGCGTTGTACAAACTACTCATTCTGTTAAATAAAAATTTAAAAGAACAACCCTGCACCAAACTATTGAGGCGAGCGATTTAATGGATAAGATTACCTTCGGGGAGTGCCCTTCGATAGAGGAACTCAAAAACTATTGGGGGGAGGGGGCGAGGTCCGAACGTCCTCTCCGATGGCTCGCCCTCGAAGAGTACTATTTCTTGCGCTTTTCACAAGAACTCTGCGATATTTGCGTGGTATTTCTCTCTCAAAGAATAGGAAATTTTCAGAGAAGTACGATGTCCTTGCCATATCTCATTCATTCTTTACAATTATTAACTTACAAAATAATTAAGTTTGTACTGTGCACTGTGTAACTGTTGAACGTTCCATCTTTTATTCACATAACTGTCGTGACTTCCACGACGTAGGATCCATTTTTGTTGTACCACTGTTCTAACGTTAGGTAAGTAATCGTGAAAATATAGGAAAAAAATAGTTACTTTGACTCATACCGAAAATTTCGTGTATATAATGTTTCCTTCAAATACTAAGTTAAATATTATGAATATGTATTGAATGATAACTATGGCAGGAGTTCGAAGTCATAGTTTGGATTATGATCTGGGCATGTTATCCTCATTTTTGGAACATGTGAATAAAATGATTTATTTTTTTCTGTGCATCTACGGATCAATTCATGCATCCGAATAGACGAAATCTATTTCATACAATATTCACATCGGAGTTTTCCTGTAAGAAACTACAAGTATTTATGTCAAGCCTTAGACAGAACGTAGCATATTCCTGGACCACTCATTTCTAGAAATCTTTAGAACAAATTTTAAAGTATTTCTTATGATTTCTCGCTCTTTTAAAATATTTTTTCTACCTGCATACTCATATTTAGAGACTCACGTACGCAAAAGTATTCAAGAGACATCTATGTCAAGCATGTCTTTGTATTCCATACAAAGTCAAAGAATACAAAAATAATGTTTTTCTACTCGATTGTTTTCAGTTCCCATGGGATCAGAGGAGACGCCTTACAATGCTCTATTGTTTTGTTATTAAAAAGTAGACACAATCACGACATTATGAGCAGCTACCAATACTAGTAAAATTAAGTACACTTTCTTTTTTTTATTCATCTTCGTCTTTCTTATTATTTAAATGTTCTGTTTGCATGGGATTACTTGAAAGTAATAATTTTACATTCTTAGAAAATAATATTTTTATTGAGATGTTTTAACCCAAATTAGTTTTTTTGCAACTCAGGCGCACTTTTTGTTTGCACAATACTATCTGTTATTTTCATATTTAAAACATCGGTGTTTTTATAAAACATCGATATTTTATACATTGATGTATTTCGTCGATGTTTTCATCGACATTAAAAATCTTTTGGTGATGTATCGAAATATCGAGAGTTAGTATATAATAGTAAGTATCGATCGAAGTATCGAATTTTTGGTAATATTTTCCATCACTAGACAGCATTTCCATTGGGTGTGGAAAGTATTTGTGTCGTGTTTCTTGATTTTTAACCCCAAGTTCCGAAACATGTTCGCTGTCGCAGAGGTACTGGTCACTTAGAATAAAAAGTGATTGTTCATCGGTCACAGACTTCATTCGTCCCATTGTTTCTTAAGATCAAATTGCATTTGTAAAATAAATTTAGATTTAGAAGCACAATTAATTTTTATTTGTATATTAGCTCTTCAATATTTTAATTTCATATCCTGTACATTATGTTTTAATACATTTGAAGAATTGTCCTATATACATTTTTATCCGATTTTACTTATCTTTATTACCTTTAAATGTCTGATTGGATGATGAATTAATGATTTCGGGCGTGTCAACTTCTAAGGTCACTAGTCCTGTGAGTGTAATGCATATTCTTTTTTCGGGAGATAGCGATGAAATCCCTCCTGCTGGATTATGAGATCCGGCACCGACCTATGCGTCTACTAGCGGGGCAAATAGATATATCCCACTGGCAAGGCATCATTCTAGCCCAAGGAGTTAGGATAGATCAAGGGAGGGGAAGGAAAAATCACGCCGGATCGGTGGCCCGTTTGTTAGGGTACTTCTCCAGCATTGGTCTAGTATTTATCGGAGAAACCCGATCAGAGCAACCGTCAGCAGAATTCTTCTCAAGACAGCAGCTGAATTTGACCTAGATATTATCGAAAATCCTGCCGCCCTTGGGACTCGAAACCTAGGACGTGCCGCTTATCGACACTGCAGTGACAGTTGATGGCGTGAGTGACTTAAGCAAGTTCTTTTAAATGTATTACGCTCTGGAATGATGATGGATTTGTACCATTTAAATGGAATATTCAATACAAAATCCTGCAGTTCAATTCAAGTGTGCTGCTCTTGGAGAAATAATTATCACCTCAGGCTTGTATCAAACATTTAAGACTTTGTAATTGGAAGTTTGCAAGATTACGAGGTAGAGAATAGGCAGGCGCACGCGCAACCCGCAACACATGTTGCTCTGCAACGTGCTTCAGAAGTAACTCGGAAACTATACACCCTAAGTAAGGTTATGCCTCTATACTTGAGTTTTTCTAACGTGGCGGCTGAGGGTAGTATCTCCATGATGGAATTCGACACGACGTTTTGAGTCATTCTCAGTCCTGGCGCTAGAGTTGCTTGATCTGAGCACTGCTTGATGCGGTCGCGATCATGCGACTTCTTGCGACAGAACTGAGAATGACTGAAAAAGTCGTGCCGAATTCCATGTTGGAGATACTACGTCAGCCGTCACGTTAGAGAAACCGAAGTATAAAATGATAAAGAGTTACATTTCTGATGGCGTTGTCAAAAGATGAAACCTATTTGAACCTTCTATTGTATTTACAGGGGGACTCCCTTCACTCACTCCGTAGTACGGAAGTTTAGCTCAGATCAACAATTGTCACTTTCTAAGCAGCGATGACTGAGAGGTCCTAGGGTTCGAGCCGCGATGGGGGCGGATTTTCGACACTAGCTAGATACCTAGATCGCATCGGATTTTATAATCTGTCTGCAGGAGAATTCTAGTAGCCCGATGCTTTTATCGGTATTTTTCGGTGGTTACTCTGATCAACAACAGGCGAATGATGGAGCAGTACCCTAACAAACGGGCCAAGGATCGCGTGCGATCTGTCCTTCCTCTTCCTTGTCCCATCCTCTCCCCTTACACACACACACACACACTTACACTAACATGCACCATACTACCTCATATGCCGGGAGACCGGTCGGGAGCTTAGAGGCTGTCGTGACTGGGGCGATAACTCGCTTGTGGGAGATACCTGGTTGGAGAAACCCCGCTAATCGGTCGCTTTCTGTGGTTTCTTCGATGAACACGAGGCGATGGTCGTAGCAGAACCCTAAGAAACAGGCCACGGACCGCCCGCGATATTTTCTTCCGCTTCCATGTCCTATCCTCCCCATTACTTAAACACACACACACACACACACACACACACACACACACACACACACACACACACACTACACTATCACACATGTCGGGAGACCGGTCGGGAGTCTAGTTCTAGTTCCGTTTGGGACGGTAGCTCATTAGTGGGAGACACCCGGTGGGGAAAATCCCGCTATCTGGTGGAAAGGTAGTCGCCAGATCTCACCGTCCATCGAGTTGAGATGGCCGCCACCTCGCGCGATAAAACACCCACTACACTTGCGAGAGGAATGACCTTAGCTTTTGTCGCGCCCGGAATTACTAATCAATCATCGTTTCATTCGACCTCGTATTCCGGACTCTTGTTACTACTATTTCCAAACCGATCAACAAAAAAGAGCGGAATCCTCCGGCAGGAGGCCCGCCGAGGCGCGAAGAGGCCCGCTTCCTGCATTGAGATGCGTCGCGGCCGTTTCCGTGTGCGCGAAGGACCTTGGGTGTCGCTTGCGCAAGCGGCGCGCACCCGGGCGGCCGAGGAGGCGAGGACAGCGCGCCACGTGGCGCGACCCGCGGTGCGAGGCGGGCCGGTCCATGCATGGGTTGAGGATTTCGCGTTTCCGGTCGCGACACCTGCTTCCACGTCCTCCCGTGGAGCATGTTACAACTGCGGTGAGTGTGGACGCTAGAATGTGAGATCCGTCGCCGACCTAAACGTCGCCGGCTTGGTGAGTTTTCACGTCTCTGGATACGTCTGTAAGCGAGGCATCACCATTGCTAGGATAAGCTCTAAGCTGCTGACATGTGTGGTGGTGCACAGCGTGTATGTGTATGTGTGTGTGTATGCAAAGACAGCGATGAGGATATGAAAGAGGAAGGAAATATCGCGTGCAGTCTGTAACCCGTTTGTTAAAGTACTCTTGAGGAATTACCCTGGTTTGATCGGAAAGTAGAAAAACTTCCGATCAGACACGGCTAGAACTCTCCTCTAGACGGTGACCCAATTCTGACTCAATTCGACTTAGCTATCTAGGTGGTATTAAATCGCCGTGACTGAATCCCGGAACCTCCCGGTGAGATGTTCTGCAGTGGCCACCGTTGTTATAGAAGAATCCGCCTATGAATGAGCCAAAATAACAGTTCGCCAAACAAGTGAACATCACATGTAACTCAGAGAAGTATCCCTCGGCCGCGACACATGTTCAGCCACGCCTCTTCGTAAAGAGTTGGGCCGAATGTAATACAACTCGCTCGCTTTCCAGCACAGGCGCCGGAAACACGCGAACCAATACGCACCTCACATTCAAGACTCTGCTTTGAAATAAACATAATACTTATCACCCAAAAACTAAATTCAATGTAATGTTTATAAAAAAATATTTTTTACAAAAGAGCACTTAGCACTGCACTTCCTGATTTCAATTATTTCTCGTGATTTCAATTATTTCTCGTGGCACACTATATTTTCTTTGGAAGAGGACATCGCAAAAGTAAGCGGCGAAGCCATTTACAAGTTAGCCAACTAGAAACAAACGAATGGAGGAAGGAGAGTCTGATGGGATCAAGGATACAACGGCCACAGAACCTTGAGTTATGTTGCCAGCACTAGCTGTCAAAACGGTCCTTTCTTATAAAAATCGCTCTGTACCTAGTGACAGCAAATTTTACCAAAACATCGATACATCGATGTTTGATACATTGATACATCGATGTTTCAATATATTGCTGAAGGGTTTTCAATGTCGATGAAAACATCGACGAGAAAACATCGATATTTTAATAATAGAGTAATAAACATGCTATTTTCCTATCCAGTTTTAGAGTACGTAAAAAGGATATATTTTCTTGTTTGGTTACAAGATTGTTAGTAGTATGTAAAAATTATTATCGAATGTGAAGAATAAAATTATCAATAAAGAACATTGTATTTTGCTATCGATTTCGTGTTTCGCTGTCGATTCAGGCAATGACACGCCTGACGATAACATACATTCATAACAGGAGCAGCTCCCAAACTTCCTCAGAGTGCACAGACGAAATGTGCAGCGTGATAAAGAGAATGACGCAAAACAATGATATTGCTGTCGATTGCTGCTAGTCTACAACGTGCTTAAACTCCTTTAAATTTAAAAAAATTAAAATTAAAAAAATATCGATGTTTTTGCAACAAAATATCGATGTGAAGAAAACATCGAAATCAAAACATTGATGTTAATAAATCGATGTTCCTGGTAGATAATATCGATGTTTTAAAACCATCGAGTTTTTTGCCATCCATATCTATACCCGAGCTGTCTCAGCGAGTTTGCAAACAAACCCCGTGCCGTCGCCGCCGAAGGGGATGCTCTTTACCTGTGCACCCGGGGTACAAATCGCTTTGTGGAACGCGGAGTTAACATAGTGGGATTGTCGCAGTTGTGCTCGTAATTCTTCCATTTATTATTCCTCGTTCCGCCATTTTGTCATATCAAAATCTCTTATGCCTTCTACGCAAGCATACTTCTGGTCTGATAATAAAGATTATATGGATGGGAGCGTGGGATGACCCGTAATATGGTGGTCAGATCTCTCAACTTCCGTCTTTGGGATTCGGGGTTAAAATCCCACTCGATCCTTTGGGAATTTCTAAAGAATATTCTCGAAAGGCTGTTTGATTGTTCCATGGTTTACCCTACCTCAGTCCATTATTGGTCTGTCTATCATTTTTCAGATCTTACTACCCATCATCCGACAATCAAACCCTCACGTGATGACGTCAGAACGACGCAATGGGGAGGAATTGGACCTCGACTCTTGCTCTAGAGGATGGGAAGACTCCCCTTCTCGGTTCTTGGCGGAAGTAACGTCGTTAGTGCAGAGGTAAAGAACGATTTTCCTAAGGATGAGCCAAAGTGACAGTTCGTGAAAACAAGTGAACATCATATGTATTTCAGAGAAGTATCCCTCCGCCGCGACAGCTGTTCAGTTACACCTCTTCGTAAAGTGTTAGGTTATGGCTCCTGTGAAAACATCCCTATGCAGATATCTAAGAGTTTCGCTGAGGTATATGCACGTACGCTAGTCCGAGAAATATTTAAATTTAATTACGTATGTGGAAAATCTGTTAATACGCTCTCACAATCAGTAAAAGAAAATTGCCACGAATGTAAATAGAAATATCTCAATCACAGTTCGCCACACAACAGCACAATAGACGGAAACACGTTAACCAGTACGCATCTCGGTTTTAAAATAAACATAATATTTATCACACAAAAAGTAAATTAAATGTAATGTTAATACGAAAAAAGAAATTTTACAGAAGAGCACATAACACTGCACTTCCTAATTTCAATTGTTTCTCAAAGCGCACTATATTTTCGTCGGACGAGGACATCACAAAAGAAAGCGTCGAAGCCATTTACAAGTTAGCCAACTGCAAACGAACTAATTCAGGAAAGGAGTCTGATGGGCTCGAGGGCACAACGACCACAGACCCTTCAATTATGTTGCCAGCACTAGCTGTCACTTTGGCTCAACCTTAGGAAAATCGTTCTATATGCAGTGGGTAGGAGAGTGAAGACCCCAATAGACCGGGAATTCCCCGAGATTAGGATCCAGATGACCCAAATTATGTTCTGACTCCACGGGGCAGTGAGTCAGCGGACGTTGTGTTGGGACTTGCACAAATCCGGAATTATTGAAATTTATTTTCAGTTAATCAATCACAGAGCTGGTAGCTGCTATTTGGGTAATCCGCCTACTCTAGTTCCCAGATCGAACATCTTAGGAATTGAAGAGATCTAATCGAGGTAGCGATTAAGCGTTTACCACGATGCTAATAAGAAATCTCTAAGGTTCCCCGGATGAAACGACTCCTAGCGGAGCGGTCATTGCGTTGTGGGTGTTGCAACTGATATTCCGGTCAATCAAAGTGGAATGTGTGGTAGGGAAAGTAACTCCGTGACAGGGTTTCTCGGGGGTTCTCCCGTGCCCCTGTCACTCCAAAAATGGCAAAAGGATGTTTTCAATCTTGGCCTCGCAGTAAAGGAGGTGCGAGACGGAGTAGAAAACTGGGCTTTACTGCGAATAGCTAGCAAGTTATTACCAACAGTAAATGTAGGTGATACCACATGTCACAACATCATCAGAACTCGTTCCCCTCTTTCTCCAGTCCGCCAGTCTCTGCCACCACAGCATCCCCCCCCCCGGCTGCTACGTCATCGGCCTTTTGCCTTTCTGCGCTCGGGCGCCTTGATGCATCTTCATGCAACGCTGACGGATCATAGACATTCTCAGACTTAAAGAAGGGGGAGGGGGTAAGCATATTTCTGGGCCCCTCTAGGCCCTCTCTTTCTTTAATTTTTTAAAATTATATATGACATTTTAAGAGAAAACAAATAAAATATTCTACAAGAGTGATGGATTTTTAACTTTAATTGTACAATTAATATCACTCGCAATTCGAGAGATAAAATTGACTTTTGTGTTGAAATATTTGTAAGGTATCCAGATAGTTTAGAAAGCGTTTCTCTCCAGATGCCGTTATCAGTTGCCAAAACTGTCAGTTTAAAAAGGAGAAAGCAAGCAATTCGTCATTTTACGAAAAGAAAATGTATATTACGTAGGACCACGGGGATTGTTTCAAAGTTTCAAGGGGTCTCAGCCTCCCTACCCCCCACTACAGTGGATATCGTTGATGTATCAGGTTTTCGAAGCGCGAATGATTGCGCTAAAGATAGTCATTTGTGCATTGAAGAGACTGCTCCAGTAGATGGCACCTCCTCTAAGATAAACTTGAGCCGTCTAAATTTTCTCAGTATTGCAATAAATGTTACAAACTAAGGCAAATCGGATGTGGAAGATGATTACTTACTGCCAATCAATCTGCATGGGAAATTTCATAAATCGTTGGCATTTGTCCCTAATTAGAAGGCTACTCATCAGGCAATAATGTTTGGTGGATCACATTATGAAGCACTCGATGAAATTTGTGTTCTTGTCATATGATAATGCATGAGGATTTGTGTACCAATCAGAGACAAATGTCGCATGCGTAACTTAAGTTTCATGGAATTCCTATGTACTCTAGAAGTTTGTTACATTGCGCCGTGTGCATTATCCCAGCCTGTTATATTTCCTAGATTCAGAGAGTAGCGCAACCTCCGGCTGTTGAATGTCCTTTCACGAGTTAACTCCTCCAGGCAGAATTCATGAATTGAGGAGAAATGATAACAATTGAAGGCATGATGAAGATTTTCGAAAATATTAGTATTGATTTTGTATAAAGTGGTAGTTCCTAACGCACAGTATGTCGCACAGTTGAAACTCTTCTGACTACTGGAAATAAAATGGTGGAATCGGCGACGCAAAAGAATGAGCTACTCTGTGTGTAGGGAGATTACTGTAAGAAGGGACCGCCTGGCCATTGCTGGCAATATAACTCCAAGTTACGTCCATGCACTCATTTTGTAAGTGCGTTTGTTTACTGTTAGTTCATTTGTAAATGGCTTCATCGCTATCTCTGGCAATGCCATCGCCCTGAATGACATTCATTTGTTTCCCGTGCTGTCAAAGCGGTCCCTTCTTAAAATACCTCCTCTGTCTCTCTAACCTCTGTGGCCTGAAAGGCGTAGCTCTGTCCTGTGACTCGCCGGCCGCCGCCGTCGTCGTCGTCGGGTTTCGCGGGTGCCTTGCCGGAGCGGCCGCGCTCGGGGAGGGTCGATGACCCCGCGGTCGCCCGGCCGCCCGACGCCGCGCCGGCCGCGCTGCCCATGCCGCCGCCTTCGTCGCAGTCCTCGCCGACGCCTCCGCCCCTCTGTTGGATCACCTACCTCGTTACCTTTAGCCGTTTTCACCTGTACGCTCTCCTCTCCCTACATCCTCTCTCCCCTACATTAAAGCTGAGTTTCCTGTTCTGCTTTGCCCTCCGCCATGTAGTATTCTTATAAAAGGCTCCACTTATTTATAGACAATCAGGTTATTATTGGAAATCAGTCACATCAAATAAAATTAAATTCCGTGGTTTATTTCATCATTCGGTCTTCAACTACGTTGCGGACATCATTGCGTCTCCCTCTTCAGGTAAATGTCTTTGGCTAAAAATTAAAATTAAATACATAAATATTTAAAAAAAATATGAATAAATGACTTCAAACACTGTACAAAGAAGAAAACATTGTACAACCAGAAAGAAATATGAATGGAATCTTATCTTTTATAAATATAATTTGTATTTATTGTTAATGCTTATGAAAAGTAAGCTTCCATTCAAGTTGCTTTCTGCTTGCCCAATGTTCAATTTATATGAGTACGAAAGATAAAAATGTCATCATTTATGGAGAGCGCGAAATGTTATAATGTGAAATATTTTTCGTTTGTGCCTGGAATGTTTTGGTGTTATTAGAACGTCATATTGAATCTGGAATAGTACTTTCTTAAACAGAAGCAATATGATTTAAAAAGGTCTGCTACGAGAATGATCGACAATTCATATTCAGTACTATTGCGTTGTTGTGAATGTGAAATTCAGGCCTTTTAAATATATTTTGAGGGCTCGAAAAATACTTGCAAACTACAATGGAAGTTGGTTAAGTAACTTCATTAATCATCAAGTTCCTGAAGTGTAATCCTTTCATTGTTAGAATTAATAAATATTCGTTTTATTGCCCTTAACGTACTTAGACTAATTAATTTATTATTTCGTGTATCGGGGCGCGTCAACTGCTATGCTCATTAGTCCCGTAAGGCTAGTGTTATCATCGGTGTGACGATGTACTTCTCCCGCTTCATGGTATATTCTGACATAAACGTGAGCTTGTGAAGTTTTCTCATCCATGTATCTTCTATTAGACGGGGAATCGCCCCATTCCGAACAATCTCTCAACTCCCGACTAGTTTCCCAACATTTGTCGTAGTGTACTGCCCATGTGACTAAGGGGTGAGGGTAGTACAAGGAAGAGAACGAAAAGAGAAACTGCCCTGCTCCGGAATTCGACTAGTATATTCTTAGACTCTTTACTAATATAAGTGAAAGGAATGATGAACGAATGTTGCAAAGATAATCATACCCAATATTATGTTTTCAAGTATTTGTGTGCGTAATTTGGAAACGATTCACTCTCTTCTCAGAATTCCAAATGATCGCACAGCATTGACTCTAATCTCCACTTCGAGAACCAAAGCGAACTGCGACATAGGTCAGTTGGAAATAACTGATTAGCATTTTTGGAGGTAGAATGAAATTAATACATCATGAGGAGATGGCATACATAAAAACGCAAAATATTATTTTGTCAGGCAACATTATTTTCGGACTCGAAACTGGTATTCAAGAGTTTGGTTCTAAATAAGTTAAATTATTAGAAACATACCAGAGTTATTTTTTTCATTACAAAATGATAATTTATTTGCAATATGACAATGTGTGTTCCGTTGAAATTAATTATGAAAATATATTTGGAGAAAGGTGAAATAGGTATAAGATATTTTATATAATTCTTACATTCTTCAACTATTTAATGCCATTTATCTATGCACTTCCAGAGAGTTTGTGTAATGTGATAGAACCTCCTTCAGTCGTCATTGAATGTCATTATTAATTCACTATTAAAATATATCGTACACACTCTGCAGCACTTCACGTAAACATTTCAGGATACTTTTGATGGTTTATATGATAAATGTAAAATAATTACTCTTTGAAATATGTTTTCTGGTACATTTCGCAGACATGGTCTTCTATAAATTGATTTTGAAATGGAATCTTGGAATGACCGTAAATTTTTAATAAATATTCGTAAAATATGTATTATTATTATTATTATTATTATTATTATTATTATTATTATTATTATTATTATTATTATTATTATTATTATTATTATTATTATTATTATTATTATTATTATTATTAGTATTATTATTATTATTATTATTATTATTTGATATCAGGTTTTTATCTATTGCTTCTTTCAATATCGACTTTCGTTGTGATTAGCATGACCCGTACTATTGAAAAGTGCCTGGGAACGCACGTGTAAGGGGCTCGTAGGCAACCCTTCAAACACTCTGGCGCAGCAAATTGCGTCTTTGTAAGCTGCAGGAGTTGCTGCTGCGTGACTGTAAGGCATCGTGACTCAGTTCTCACAAAGTTTTAAGTTCACGAAGCGAATCGTTTGAAGATAATTAAATACGGTTTTTTCTTATTTCTCTGGATTTTGAAACATCCTTGTATTTTTCTCTACCATCAGAGTACTCGCTGCTGATGGAGTCTTCTGTGTAAAGGATCATGGACCATGTCAGAATTGTGGACCCATTGCCCGCCCTCTAAGGATTGAAATGGGGAAGCGATGGGACAGAAAGGGCTGCGTGCGGTTCATGTCCCTTTGGCTAGACTACTAATCTGACATTCGCCTGGAATTGATTAGAGGAAACTACGTAGCATGTGATCAAAGACCGATCTTTCCTTCGTTGTTCTTATCCCTCCTTTCCCCTAACATACACACCCGCATATGTACATGCACTACACCACAACCCAGGTTAGGAACTTATACTGTTAGAGCTTGGCCTTTACAGGTTATGAGTGGAAACCGGAAAAATATGTAGTGTGAAATGTCAAAATATGTACATAAATATGTTATGAAAACCGTAAGAATATGTAATAAATATGTAAAATCGGATATAGTATGTAATATTAAAATTATAAAACATTATACTAAACATAACACTAATTATAAAACATAATACAAATTAAATTTATAAAAAATTTCCGAAACAAATTGTAAAATTAATGCAAACGTTTTAAAAATCATTTGGAGAGCACAAGTTAACGCACACTTTGCACCATACAACTTTCCTGTCGGTAGTAAAAGATTCATATATTGCACTCCAGGACCGTGGTTTTGCACAGAGAGAAATATCACCGCAGCGCGAAGCACTCTCATTGAAATGTTACACGTCGGTGATCGCCAAATGTTTCTCCGAAATTAAGGTTAAAGGTCACGAAATGCGGCGTCAGTTATCCTATTCACTCCTAAAGGTGAAAATGATCTCAGTCGCTGACGCGCGCTTCCCGGCTCTGAGATAACTGAAGCAGACGCCCCGGACTGTGAGTACACCACGCGTCTTCACGTAGCGTATATACCTGCAGTAGACATCACGCTGTAATAATATACCAAAAAGGCAGATTTTAATGAAAATACTTCTTTTTTGTAAAAAAAATATACAGTAAAATTGAAGAAAATTGATAGAATAAAAAAATATTTTGTGAAAATGCCAAAATATGTCAAATATGTAATATAGTACCAAATATACAAAAATATGTAACGAAAAAATTGATATTGTGTTAGGACGGCAACGATTAGCCAAGTTTACAAATTTGAGAACGGTAAGTAGAAAGACAAAAAAATATGTAATTACATAAAAATCCGGTGTCTAGTTGTGAGCCTACACCAGGTATCAGGTCAGTTAGGAGCTTACTCTTAAAGGTTGTCCCATACTGGTTGTGAACTTACACCAGGTATCAGGTAATTTAAAAGCTTACTCTGTTAGAGCTTCTCCCTTACTGGTTATGAGCTTACACCAGGTATCAGGTCAGTTAGGATCTTACTCTGTCAGAACGTGTCCCAACTGGGTCAATGCTCCACTGGCGGAGATACCATTGCCACCTCCTAGCTAAAACATGCACTACACCTACGGCGCTAATAATTGTAATGTTTCTTCAGGGGTGACCAAAAGCTTATTACATTCCTTTCGGCGAGACGAAACGTACGGCATCGATTTTTTTCGGGATTCTCGTAGAACTTTCTGAACGGATAAAAATACGTGTTTTTGAGAGGTTTGAGGTACATACAGTGAGGAAACACTTTGAGTTACTAAACCATCTTTTCGGCCAAACTCGAAATGTTACAACTTCATTCATCAGTTTTTCCATAATTTAATCAAATTTTTAAATAGACATACGTTTTATAAAAAAGTTTATTCGGTAGATATCAATGTATGAAACTTGCTATGCCTAATCATGGATGAGACAGGTATCTGTATAATTTTGAGGGGGGAAAAATGAACTTGCATAGCACAATTAAAATGTGTCTACATTGAAATATCCGAGGAACCAAATTAAACCAAGATGACGTATAATTTACAACCAAATATTGATATTTTTGTCTAACATATTATTTGAATATTATCATTCTAATGAACGTGCATTACATTATTTTGGTCTCGGTATTTTATGACAAATCATACTTAACTCTCATTGAAACCTGACCTAGCATTTTTCCCACATTCCCGAATAAGTTATCAGATTAGCCAAAACATTGAATTTCCTATTTCTATTTCTAAAATACATCGTTTTCTCTCCTCCTTCCCCGTCTTTGGGCCACATTTGTTTTCATAAAGATCAATCTCGCAGTGTTGCCGAGTGTTCTTACTTTCAACATATTTGAGTGTTAATATAATTTTATATTGAAATGTTTTACCGGTGCCAATGCTTCCGAAATTTCCGTCATTATAAAATTCACATAGGCTTAGCTTTGGAATTAATTTTTGATATTTTAAGACGAGGGAATTCTTGATTCAATATTTTCTCAAAACTGTTCTTTTCATATGGATTTATTACGTTTTTTCCTATTTGTTGCTGGCGTAGCACAGTGTGGTTGCTGACTATTTTTAATTTGTGTCAATTGTGACGTACGACTAGTTCTCTCACGTTTCAAAACTTGAATTCTCAATTTTTTTATTCGAACTTTCTCTTGAAATTTTGAGTAGTGTCTACCATAATCGTATCTCGTAGTTTCAAAACAGAACCTGACTTTTTTATTTATTGATCTGCTTTAAATATACATTGCGGCTTAAAATCGCGTCTCCATTACTCGTAATATTTTGAATAGATTTTTCTCCCTTTCATGTGGTGAAAGTGTGAGTACTGACTGTAGGTGGCTCTTGCATCGCTCGACACCTAGCGCTGCGGCGGCGCGAGGCGCAAACGCGTGAGCGAAAGGGAGGGGGAGGGGGAGGGGTAACCGCGAATTCGCGGGCGAACTTTCGCTGCGGCGGCGGCGGTGGCGGCGACTCCCCGCTCACCCGCAGTGTGCCACATTCCCGACACAGCAGCGCCAAAGCAGCATATTAGGGGTTAGTGATTCTGGGCGCGTCAACTGCTAAGGTCATTAGTATCGTGAGTATAGTGTATGCTTTTTAAATCGCGGAGGGAAGCGGTGAGTTTTCCCCCGATGGATAGTGAGATTCGACGCCGACCTACCGTCGGCTAGCGAGTTTTCCCCAAATCGGTATCCCCCAACAGCGGAACACCGTCCCTGTCGGGATAAGCTTTAAGCCCGCTGACCGTTTTCCCGGCTTCTGTGATAGTGTAGTACACGTTAGTGTATGTGAAGGGGAGGGATATAGGACAAGGAAGAGGGAGGAAAGTTCGCGCGCGGTCCATGGCCCATTTGTTAAGGTACTGCTCCGTCATTCGCCTGGTGTTGATCGGAGAAGCCACGGAAAACTACCGATCAGTGTCAGTGAAATGTATTATAAATAACTTAAGGCATTCTTTATTAGTAAAAACCGCATTATTGTGAACTGGTGTCGTGCAATTCACGGGATAGTGAAGCCCCAGGAGCCTTCATGGGGCCGTAATGGGCCATCATGAGACATCATGGGACTTCTCTATCCGATGATAGTAGTTACAGTCCCGTGATTTCGTTGATACGCCACTGGACATGCGGTCCGCCATCCAACGCAAATCACAGCGGCAGGGCTGGGTTAATGCACAAACTAAGCACACGATTAGGGCCCCGCTTATTTTTTTATCGAAATTTCATAACAGTTCTTCAAGATGTCAAATATTGATAAATTAACTCAGAAATAAAAAAGCAGTCAAATTGTGTAAATTGGGTGCTTTTTTATTTCTGGATTAATTTTTCTTTCTGAATAAATATATTCATTTCTTTTGCAATTAATACATAATTTACATGTTTCTGAAGTGTTTATACGCTTCAGCAATGCACATTTTTGCCTTCTTTGGAAAACCAACTTTTGAACGCTTATTGCGGCTCCGCCATTCAGAATATCCAAGCAGTTTATTCGACAAAATATGTTTAAAATTGTCTCAAAAGCTTACTGTCTAATTTTCGACGTTTCCTCCCTGGACACCCTGCATATACCGAATATTTTGCACGTTGTTCGGGGGCTGAGGGCGCTGTTGGGGGCAAGCAAGGCGCGAGCGCGCGCCCAACCACGTGGTCGCTCGGCGAGCGACAGCGGCGACGCGACGCGGCCCACTGCGCCGGCGCAGAAGTAGGTGACCCAGATGCCGCTTGGCGGCGGCGCCCAAAAGCTCTCGCTCGCGAGTCAATGTCAGCGCAACCCAAGGCTGGGAGGCCGCGCCCCTCCCCGCCACGCCACGCCACGCCACGCCACGCCACGCCACGCCGCGCGGCTGCGTTGCGCCACGTGCAGCCATCCGCCGCCGCCGCCGCCGGCGCAGCGCGGCGTGCGTAAGCAACATGCCTAAAACGTCCACGTTCACGAGACGGAGTCCAGAGCTGGCCACTCGATTAATTTTTGCAAGCAAGCTTTGCGTATGAAACGCAACTTCACCATTCATCTCCCAACTCTCGATTGATTGGGGAGTGTCTCCGGACGCATCAGCTGCTAAGGTCATTAGTCCAGTTGCATATTTTAATTGCGGGAGGTGGTGGTGCTCTTCCCTAACTGAATGGCGTGAGCCGGCGCTTGCCTGCACTTCGGGTGGCGGGTTTCCCACCTCTTAACCAGGTATCTCCCACTAGCTGGGAACCGTCCTAGTCTGAATAAGCTGTAAGGTCTCCCGACATGTGTGATGGTGTAGGTCATGTAAGTGTGTAAATAAGGAGTGATAATAGGACAAGGAAGACGAAGGAAAAGATCGTGCGCAGACAGTGGCCTGTTTGATTAACTTGGCTATCCGGGAGACGCCGCGTCCAGGGCACAGGTGCCAAAGGGCACCTGTGCCCTGGACGCGGCGTCTCCCGGATAGCCAAGTTAATCATGACTCCGGCCGCGGAAGCCTACGCTCTCAGTGGCCTGTTTGTTAGTGTATTGTTCCGGTATTCGCCTGCTATTCCTGGAAGAAACCACGGAAAGCTCCCAATCAGAGCCTCCGATCTCTAAAATTGTCCAGATAGCTGTAGAATTCGACTCAGCCGTCTAGCTAGTGTTGAAAATCATGCCGTACAATCGGGACTCAAACCCTAGGATTTCCTGGCCAGAGGCACTGCAGTGACATCAGTTGATCCCCTGAGTTATTTAAGCCGGTGGGCCATTCGAAAATTACGTGCGATAATAAGGGAGATGGTTCTAATAACTGTGATTAAAATAAACGAGGGGGAGGGACGTAATGAAAAATCAGTGTTTTCATCTGATTTTTTCATATTTCTTGTTTTCTGTTGTGGGAGGAAGTTAACGCAACATAAATGTTTCCACTAGGGAGCGGATTTTGATGACCTACCATATTGTCAAACATGATCAAATGCTCTTAAAATGTTTTAAAATTGACCTAAAACCAAAGAAAAATAAAATAAAAAAGTCATCAAAACCAGTTCCGATAAATAACTCAAGCTACTGAATGCTACTGATGCTCAAGCTACTGATGTAATCGAAGCTTCTTCTATTCTTTTAAATGCACTCAGCTTGTAAACGTTTGGTTTGAACTGTTCTTTACCAGCAAATATCTGTCTTTAGTTATCCAGAAATCGACCGAACCGACAATGTCATAGGAACCTCAGATTACACACAACGGGTGCCATTACAATTTCTGAGCATAGAAATCGAAAAGGGTACTAAAAAATTATATGGAGAACACTTGTTGCCTCTCGTAAATACTATTTGAAACAAGATCCATTAAAATTATATTAAAATTGATGAAATCAGAGGAAAATGTACTAAAAATGACGGAAAAGGGTAAAAAAATATTTGTTAGTCGAAGTCGACGAAAAATGCAAAACATGACATAAAAGTGGGTCACTGGCTTTTGTTATAACATAAAATGGACTTATAGACTAAATGGCATTTTTCTAAAGTGAAAAAATTTCATTAAAATACTCCCCTTAGTTTTCACGATATTTTTTTCTGAATAATATTCTACGTGAATTCAGTACAGAATTATCTTTCGTTCACATTAAAATGTATTAAAATACAACTATGACGATTAACTTTTTGTAATTGTTAGTAAATTAAATATAACACTACGAGTGAATGTTCCAGTTAATAAAATTGTGACTTTTAAAATTAAAAATATACTATTTTTTTGGTTTTAATGTCCTTTCTTTGATTTCACTCAGGATGGGGAGGCGATAGGGAATAATAAGCTCAGATGGGGGATATTCTGTTAACGAGTTCTTCGGAAATGCGAAGAACAGGAAGAGTTAAAAATACCAATTTTGCGAACGTATGTTTTTATTGAACCCTTAATGGATTCGAAAATCTTTGAACTTGGTCCGGTCTTTGTGAAGTGAAGTTCATTATAAGTAATACTGGCTCTTAAGTTTTTATTTGAAAAAGAAAACCGAGAATATATTAGCCAAAGGAAAGAACAGCTCTTTATCTGTTTTTATCTGATATATCTGGTTTCGAAAATGTCTGGCTGTTTAGATTGGTTGCTATCGGTCCGAATTATTTAGAATAAATTTTGGCTCTATTTGAAAATTAAATTAAATATTTTATTTAAAAATTAATATTAAAGACATTTACACGAAAAATACATTTTTTGAATCATCTTTTTAACGGGAAAACTATTAAAAATAGTCGAATGGTGACAATGGTCCAAAAGTAACACATATATTGTGTTACGAAATATGTTATTCATTGCCTTTGCGTATTTCACCAGTTATATAATCTTTACAGCTTGTGACATCTGATTTTGTGGTTCCTTTATGAATTGTAAAGAATTCTGATCTAAAGTAATCGATCCACTTGAAATTCCCAGAAAAAGATGTTATTTGTCTTCTTTGTAATGACATTCATTGCTTGTTTGGGAGTTGGAGTTGGTATTCCTCAGGCCATGTGGCGCCCCAGAGTATCTGGAAGATTTTGCTAATAAATTCTAAAGAAATGGGTCAAAGAATTTAGCGCGAGAATACGGGACCTAAAAATACTACGAGCGACTCTTCTCCGAGATCGATCCACTACGCCGTTCCATATGCCATGGTTCACTAGATGATTCAAAATATTATATTGGAATTGCAATTTTTGAAGTATAGCAATAATATCCACGCTGGAAAAACATCATTTACGATTAAAAAAAATTGAGCAAGCATCTATAGTTGCAGGAAAACAATTTCTAGAGAAAGCTTAATGTGAGGTTTTTGATAGCACAAAATATAGAATACTTGTTCTTGTGCTCCTGCGTTCTTTTTAACAGGGAAATAAAGATGACTATTCTTTTTGAAACGTATGATGTCGACAATTTTCGATGAAGGCAGGCCATTATGAAAATTTGGCCATTATGAAAATTTCTATGAATAAGAGAAAAAATTTAAGAAATACAAATAGAACTGGATGGGTAATCGATCTAGAAATTTTCCTTTATATTCCCGATGTCGTTCTTGTCTAACCCCGGGCCCTCTAAGCTTGCCCATTCACCCAACCCCGACATGAGTTGCATTTTAAGTCATTTTCTAATTTGTCGGTGTCCACCGCGGCCAATTATTTTGTGACTTCAATATTCGCGATCAGAGACTGACACAATACCACTCTCAGACATTTTGTACGTTCCATTCTGCTTTCTCTAGTTGACCGAACATGGGTGTTGATTAGTACGAAAATTCTCGGAGGACCTAATTTTGCTAGGCCTTTCATAAAGCTTATTTTACACGCCACAAGCGTAACATGGCACACTTAACATTTTCTGCCCTCAAAATCTTCACTGAATCCAGCCAGGTATGAACCAGCGAAATTGGGTTTTGAGAGATTAGTATGCTAACACATATTTCTGTTGCTGTCATATCCCCGATATTTGATTAATCTCAATCCCTCAAACGTCAGTTCTTTCTCCTTCAGTTTACATAAAAGACGTTGTGTCACCAACAATTTCACTTTCTCGCTTGTACATTGCCGCAAATCAAAAGTTCACTTTTTTCGGCGTCTTTTTTTCTACCACAGTATTAAAGATATCATCTTTTCCTTAATTAAATTTGATTTTAGAGATAAATCATCAACAACTTCATTAAATGTTTTTAATGAAAATGAGTTGTTCTAATTTTTACACTGTTTTTTATTTATTTTTTTCCCTCGTATGGAACGAAGTTCGATTAAAAATGGCACAGGTCCAATTTTCGTTGAACTCTGAATTTTCGAAAATTGCGAAAGGTACAAATAATTATATAAGTGTCACCAGGAGACCCGGGTTCGAATCTCGGTCGGGGTGACAATTCTTTTCGGGGTTTCAAATTCGGGGTGACAAAGTTAATTGTTACAAACAATGCGAGAAATTGTGTGCAATTGTATCGCCACTACGTAGTTAGTCATATTATCAGTTTTCGGCGGCTTAGTCATTATCTTCAGTTCTGAATAAAAATTTTGGAAAAGAGAATATTGCTTATTAAAACTATTGGAATGCCAACGTTACTTTCATTACAACAATCCCACTAGGTCAAGCTTTCACATTTAAAATTTGCAGATTATGTCGCCGTCACAGTCTACCACATTCTTTCCTCTCGTCAGGACACGGATGTTTGCGGTTGTCATCCGCATACTCTAGTATCAGGTGATTAGCGATAAGTGCGTGCACGAACATAATGGCCACTTACGGCATCCGGACTGAGATTGCGGTCGGTGGAGACTAAGCGTTGACGGGCAAAGCAAGTGATAGATTTAAGAACTACGAAAGTATGAGTACCGCGAACGAAAACAAACTGGCAGATTCCCGCACGTGTTAAACCTAGCCCGGCAGCATATAAGAGTTTGCACATGGACTTGTCGTTCTTCTTTAATCGTATCCTTTAATTGAACACCAGACTAACAACCGTATTAATAATATTGAAGACACCTTTATACTATTAAGCTATTATCTTTGTCTCGAATCTTTGCAATTTCTCGAACTAACTCAATATTCTATAACCTTAGAAGTTAACAAAATTAATGTTTTGAACTAATTATAAAATAATATGTTTGAAATGATTTGGGGCCTCAATTCAGTGGAAACTCTAAATATGTGTAATAGAGCTCTGCGTGTTGTAATCATGCACCTATATTGTATTCCAGGCATCAACGTCATTAGTTGATCCTTTCGGACCGTGATTCTAGGTCAGCCTCCCCTAGTTACAAGGAGAATAGTATACCGTACGCACTGACACGTGTGTGCTCTAAATTGAGAGAAATGTTGAAAGTAATCAAGGTATAACGTTTTAAATGTAATATTGAAGTAAGTATTTGGTGATATTATTTTAAATATGTGTTTGCATTGGCGTTCTTTGTGTCTTACATCGTTAAGCCGCCCCACTTTCCAAATTGTAAAAGGAAACGTACGTTTATATAAGTCCGCCGTTTTGGTCTACTATCATCGGCGTACAAGGTCATGTGCGCAATACGTTCTTCATTATGATCCGCAATTCCTAAGACTTTTCTGCCTTATACAATATGAATATTTAGATCGATCAGTGATAGGTGATGATGATGAAATCATGTTGGAAGAGAACACCGATAACTCGCGAAATGTCGCGAACATCACAAATTCCACATAGATCGGCCAGGATTTGAACCCCGTAGCTGTAGTATATGAGAGTCTGTTCCTCGTGTTTTGTTTATTTTTGGTCCGTTGCTAGACCGGTCTGTTATTTGTTTCTGAATCAATATGCTTGTCTAAGTTGACAGTTAAAACGATTGACTGCGAATACGCACTCTCAAATACACTACATTTTGGCGCAGCCATCGAAAGACCATGTCTAAAACAGAATCTGCTAAGACAAAAATCTTCCAAATCAGAAAGGTCCCACATCACTGGTATTATAGCTAATGTGGCTCTCTTCGATCTTGCTGTCAGCCGAATTTCTGTATACCAGAGACGATTCATTTCTGCTTGACAATCAAATACCTAAAGGATTTCGTACGAGTGTGTTCATTACTATAATCGGCGACACACAATTCCAAATATTAACAGATTTTTTGACGCCTGAAGATCGCATGGCGAAATCATTAGATGAGATGTTTCAATCATTGCACACATCAAGTCTCGTACATTTGACGCGAGGTGAGCGATAAAAATTCTATATTCGACATCAGCTCGACAGAACTGTAGTGTATGAAATGTAGTTGCTCCTGATTTGTTTATTTGTAGTACCGTTGCTAGATTGGACCTTCTTTGTTTCTGAATAAATATGCTTGTCTGATTTCGCCAATTAAAACATTCAACTGTGATTACGCTCTCTAAAATACACTTCAGTTGCTTGTTGGTGCAATGTAATGGAGTTGACCACTAAAGCACAGGTCGCCCGGTCGTGTATGCATGACATGAAAATTCGTCTACAGAGCCGGTGGAGCATGGCCATCCCTGGCGCAGGGGCGGGCGCTGTAGTGGAGCGCGGGGAAGCGGTAGTTCTGCGAAAGAACCGGTCACATCTCGCGCCGGGCGCCGGCGAAAGTTCGTCCCCCCTCGCATCCGCTCCACACCTCTTCTCTGCTCCACTCCTTCGCACCCGGCTTCTGCCTCTCTTCCCATGCGACCTCTCTTCGTGACTTCTTGCCTCTCCGCTCCTCTCGCCTCTTCTCTCTCTCTCTCCCTCTCCCTCTCTCTCTCCCTCCCTCTCTCTCTCTCTCTCCCCACTTGCCATGTTACCTCTTCTCTTCTTGACTCCTTACCTCTTCGCTCCTCTCTCGTTTTCTCTGTTCCCCTCCTCCGCACCTGCCTTCTGCCTCTCTTTCCATGCGATCTCCTCTCTCATCGACTCCGTGATTCTCCGCCCCTCCCTCCTCTTCTCTGCTCCCCTCCCCTGCATCTGGCTTCTGCCTCTCTATTCATGTGACCTCCTCTCTTCGCGACTTCTTGCCTCTCCGCACCCCTCCCCTCTTCTCTCTCTCTCCCTCCCCACTTGCCATTTTACGTCTTCTCTTCTCAACTCCTTACCTCTCCGCTCCTCGCCCCTCTTCTCTGCTCCCCTTCTCCGCACCTGGCTGCCGCCGCTGCTTACTTCCCCTCTTCTCCTCTCAGATTCCTACCCATCTTCGCCCTCTCTTTCCTTGCGACCTTCTCTCTCATCCCATTCCCTTCTCTCCACCACTCTTCTCCCTTCCCACTCTTTATCTCCGCCTCTCTTCTCCCTCCCTTACCACGCAATCGCCTCTCCACTCGCCTCCTCCCCTGCCCTCCTCTCTTCCCCTTACCATGCGATTTCCTCTCCGACTCCATTCTCTAGCGCTTCCCATTCGATCTTCTATTGTGTTGTGAAAGTGTATTCTTATAGTCATGAATAGTTTTTCATGGGCGTGTATAGTTTTGGGGGTTATGCGCAAACCTCATACTGGGTTTGATTGTAATGGGAATTGGGTCTTTTGAATAAATTGTTCATTTGTGTAAATTCTTGTATAATAACTCTTAATTTGCACAAACAGATGATAATGATATTATTATTATTATTAATAAGAAGAAGAAGAAGAAAAAAGAAGAAGAAGAAGAAGAAGAAGAAACAATTAGAAGTGTGTTTGTGCTACTTTAAGCAAGATTCTATTCAATAAATATTGAGCATTATTATTTGTAGAAAAATTCTTTACAGTTCGTTTCGTATATTATAAGAATGATAAACGCAACCAGATTGTAGAAGTTCTCTGGCATGGTGTTCACTTTCGTATCATAATTCGCTATATGTTATATTTTTCCTAACGTTTTCGAACGGCAGATGCGAATTCAACATTTGGCATAATAACTCTGAGCGCGATCTGGGACGGCTGAGCTTTTCGCTTCACTCTCTCTGCTACGCTAATCACATCCTCCCACCGCTGCCATCACTCGTCTTTCCTTCGATAATGGAGCCACGAAACAAGTTTTAACAATTTTTTATTCATAAGAACCATGCATGAAGCCGGTTCGTAAACGAACTCTCTACCTATGTAGTATTGCAAGTACCAAAAAACTAATGAAAATAATAGGCACAGTTAACGGTTCGTACAGAAGAAAAATACAACGTTAACTAGTAGAACGCGAAAGATATTGCGAGACATATTACATTTTAGAAGGAAAGCTGATACTGATAGTCATTGCCGCTTGTGAACGCTGTTTATAAGCTCTCGTTCCCGAAGACGGCTGCTTCCCCTTCGGGGCTTCCCTTGTGTAGGGAAGGGCTGTGCTCATTTGGAAATCGAGCGCCTCCATCACGGCATTCCGCTCCCTTTACCTATTATTTGCATTCCGTCACCTTAGTGCGTGTGATCTTCCTTTGTATTTGTACGCTACTTCTCCCTACAGATCCGTTTAGATATTATTCATATCTTGCTTTTTTTATTCACTTACAGTCATAATTTATTCTCTCATGTTTTTCATTAGGTTGTCTTGGGTTGCTATAGCATGTAAAGATTTTGCAAGTAGTTTTGAATCAATCCTGAACCTCAATATTCGCCTTACGTCTTTCGTGTGAGTGTTATGTGGCTGACGATCGCAAGGATGGTTTATTGTACGGTCCGAAGAAAATTCCAGAACGAAATTGTAGCTAAGTAATGCGATAAAATTCCTAATAAAAATAAACGGTTCGTATATAAGTGCTTGTAGAAATCATGTATTTTTTCTCTCATACATTTTACTAAGAGTGACCAGAGGATGGTGGATGGTTATTTGAAAATTTCTCAACAATCAATCACTTAGTGCTGATGATTATTCTATTAAAAAAGTATGCTTTCTTGGGTGATTTTTTACAATTTAATAAATCTGAATTGTGAGAGCCTTCGCTTTCATTTTCTAAATCTGAGTTCCGGGATTCAAATCCCGGTCACTCTTTGTGAAATCTCTCGGGGCAAAACGGGTTTGAAGCAGGCTCTCTCGGTGTTATTCCGTTTCCTCTGCCTCACATTCCACCAGCTGCTCCGTCTTCATCTTCGCGTTTTCGTAGTTTTTGCTATCATTTCTTTCGTGTTACTACATTGCTGAGATGCGCCAGTGAAAAGAGGATTAAACCGGTTATAAAATACCATATCTTGATAGCTCACTTTTCTTCCTTCTTCCATTCAGTGATTTCTTTCTTTATGATTTCGGCCAACGAGCAACTCGGCACCCTTCGGCCCAAGGCGCTCCTCGCTTATCAAACTTAGCTGTCCTAATCACTGATAAATCGATACATTGATTCTATTTTGTTTGTATTTCGTCCGTATTTTGTTTTTATCCTGTATCTAGTGCCCCTGAAATGATTTTAGCAAACAAGTGTTTGGAACTGATATGTCGCTTTACCTTGCAATTAAGAAATGTTGAATGACGATATAGATATCATGAGACAAGAGATGATTTGTCTTTGGTAAAAGCGTCAATCAAGAGAGGAAAACGTCTTCACCCAGGCCCGAATATTAATCTTTAAAAATATATTCCGTGAAAACCTTATACCGCTCGTTCATGTTTAACTTCTAAACTCCGTTCTGCTCGTCCTCCTCTGCTCATTCTCCTTTCCATCTGCTCCTCATTCTCTTTCTTATCCTCTATTTTTTACTCCTTCCCCTTCTTCTTATTTTCTTCGGCCTTCCCACCGGGAGCGGTAGCTCAGTGCATCAACTGATATAACTGCAGCGCCTCTGACCGGGAGGTCCTAGGTTCGAGTCCTGACGGCGGCAGGATTTCAGCTTCTCAGCTAGGTCGGCGGCAGCTTCTCAGCTAGGTCGAATTCAGTCGCTGTCTGGAGGAGAATTCTAGCGGCCGGCTGCTCTGATCGGTAGTTTTCCGTGGTTTCTCCGATCAACACTAGGCGAATGCCGGAGCAGTACCCTATCAAACGGGCCACGGACCGCGCGGGATCTGTCCTTTCCATTCCTTGTCCTATCCTCTCCTCTTACACACACTAACATGCAGTACACTACCACATATTCCGGGAGACCGGTCGGGAGCTTAGAGCTTGTCCCGGCTGGGGCGGTGCCCCGCTGGTGGGAGAGTCCTCGTTAGGGGGAAACCCCACTAGCCGACGGTAGGTCGGCGCCGGATCTCGCCATCCAGCGGGGGAAGATCACCGCCATCTCCCGAGAAAAAAACATGCACTACACTAACGGGACTAATGATCAGAGCAGTTGACGCGCTCGGAAACATGAATAAATCAATCAATCAGTCGCCCTTCCTCTACGTCACCCACCTTCTCCTCTTCCTTACGGGTTTCCTACCACACTCTCTCCCTCCGTCCCTCCATTCCCATCTTTTGCGTGGCCGCCGCAGCACCGGCCGCAGCTGGCCGAGAGCAGCTGCGGGGACCAGGTCCGGGCGGTTTGCGCGCCGCCTGGCTGGCATGCCCCGCCCGAAGAGATGCCGGCGATTCGCTGGGGCCGCCGAAGGTCGGCGACTTCCACGCACTGTACCCCGCCGAGTAGCTTGGGCGTAAGCTGTTGCCGGAAATCAGAAGTAGTCGTTATTGTGACAAGGTTAGGCATTTTTCGATTCGCCCTTATTATATTTAAAATGTATAGAGACGTGGTTTGCAAATGTTTGGACCCAGTAAATGGTAGTCCTTTGAAGATGTTTTTGAGAACATTTTGAATTTTTCCTTTAATAAAAACAAACTGTATTGGTTCTGCGCCCTGAGCAATGTTGCCAAGTTTCGGTCGTTTTTTCACGTAAAAATATAAATGGCCATGGGTGGGAGGAGGAGCGGAAGTATCGCATACCTGCGGGCTGAATAGCCTTGGCGCCCCGGCGTTGGGATATATTTAGACCAAGTGGACGCCAGCTTGACCTGGTACGTCACGTGGTAGACGCAAGCCTCCCTCCCACACCAAGTACGTGACGGCTACACTCTAGGTATAAAATCGAGCCGACGAGCTCACACGGGGGTTTTGTTCTGGAAACCTCGCGCGATGCGCAAAACTTTACGGCCAGGCTGGAGCGTGTCGTGCCTCTTGCACGGGTGACGAGGTCACGGTAGTGGCGCGGAAGAAGCGTTAGTGGAGGCGGGGCCTCCCTAAGTATGTGGGGTATCCTCAGGGAAATACTCAAAAGTGTGTAGGTTCGGAGCAGAATTTAGTTATTGTACATACGTGTAAATAAACTTGTACATACTTGAAAAGGTCTGTGTGTTTTTCTCCATGACGCCACAATACGAATGCAGCGACGCCCTGCTCGGGAGCAGCGCCCGTGCGGTGGTCCGCGCCGTCTGGTCGGAGGCCGCTGCGGCGCGGCGCCTCGCGTGCGGGGAGGAATGCCGGAGCCTCGGGCGGCGCAATCCACTGCATCGCGGGGTGCAGCATTTTTCAGACGTCCTTTTTATTGGCAACCGCTTCGGATCAGACACATTTATCACGACCTTTCGCTTGCTGTTGTAAATGTAGTTGGTTGTAACACTGTGTAAATCGTTGATTTACCGGTTTTTTTCATTTGACTTTTTGGGCTGAAGCACTTATAGAGGACAGTTTGCTACCGGAACCTTCTGATTCATAATAAACGTGTTAACACATTTTAACATGAATGCTGTTAGCGTGAAATAAAATTAAATCAAATATGGTGTCAGTAGGAATGAAAGTATTGTCTCTAACCGGGAGGTCCTAGGTTCAAGTGCTGACGGCGGCAGGATTTTCGACACTAGCTTTTGAGCTAGGTCGAATTCAGCTGCTTTCTAGAGGAGAATTCTAGCAGCCGCCTGCTCTGATCGGTAGTTTTTCGTGGTTTCTCAACACCAGGAGAATGCCGGAGCAGAACCCTACCAAACGGGCCACGGACCGCGCGCGATCTGTCCTTCCTCTTCCTTGTCCTATCCTCTCCCCTTGCACACACACTTACACTAACATGCAGTACACTACCACATATTCCGGGAGACCGGTCGGGAGCTTAGAGCTTGTCCCGACTGGGGCGGTGCCCCGTTGGTGGGAGAGTCGTGGTTAGGGAGAAACCCCACTAGCCGACGGGAGGTCGGCGCCGGATCTCGCCATCCAGCGGGGAAAGTTCACCGCTATCTCCCGAGAAAAAACATGCACTACACTAACGGGACTAATGACCGAAGCAGTTGACGCGCCCGGAAAGACGAAAAATCAATCAATCAATCAAAAGTATTGCCACCACTGAATGAATGCAAAAGTAATCAAATGAAATAATATGGTATAAATGTAGTGAAACCTGTCTCCGATGGGGTTCCTTCACAACCACTTTTGCTGGGCGTATTCCTTTCATATAGTTTAGCACTGAATGAGTTTGATTTATTAAAATATATTATATCCATATACAGTGGATTCTATTTATAGTGAAGTCGGAAATAGTGAACCCCCGGTTATGGTGAACTTAAGTCACTGGTCCCGTTTCACTTACATTACAAATAAGCATAAGATTCGGTTATAGTGAATCGAAACCGGGGTATAGTGAAGGTAAGTTTCGGCTATAGTGAAGGTAGGAAATACAACGTCCTGGATATTTATTCCCTCCTGGAAAAGAATATATCACCTCAGAACCACAAATTCCAACATTACGCAGTTTCAAAAAAATAGCTTCGGCCAAAGGTCATAATCGAAGAAGTCTCCCCTGAGCTGAAGGTACCGGACCCAGGACGCGGAAGTTACTGATGAGCTTATGCCACTCAGTTTCACAGCGGAAACCACGACCGTGTCCTGCGTGGCTACGACTGGCGGCAGCGACACGCGATTGCTTCCTTCAGTTTCCATCTTGGTATTAATTAATATTCCACGGGACAAAGCGCGTTGAGTTCTGCGTCGGTGACAGGAAGCATGCGACTGTCATATACTGGAGATATCCGCCCTGAAGCGCGGAAAAGCGATAGCCGCTTGCGCCATCCCGCAACCGAAAAGATCTCGTATGTTATTAGACGAGTAAAAGGGCCCTCAGAAAGTGGATGCTGTTCCAACAGTGCAAGAGGCATTGAATTGTGTTAAGAGTGCATTACGATACTTAGACACAGAGGACAAAGCACAATCAACTGTGGAGAGAGCACGAAGTCTGGAGAACGATCTAGAGAAATGAAAAAGTACGAAGCAAACTGTTGAAAATAATTAATTTTTACGGACAAATAAATATATTGAAATTTTCAGTTAGTGCTGTTGCTATATTTTGCTGTATCTCTATATTTATAAAATCATTTGTTTGGGAGAAACTATTTAATTTTGACATCATCGGACATAGTCAACCTCTGATATAGTGAACCAAAAAGGTTAGTCCCCAGAAGTTCGCTATAACCGGAGTCGACTATATTTCGAGAACCTTATAGTATTTGGATTCGAAAAAATAAGCATTCGTTTCGCCGCCCCCTAATTACATTCCACATTCGTTATCTTTATAAACCTCTGCCAGTAAAGATTCTTCGTTCTTGACTTGTTTAAAACTTCTGGTTTCCCTGAATTTGATGTCAGTTTAGAATTCAATTATTTTTACGACAGAAAATAAAGTTTTAAATTTTACAGACATATTACAGCTAAATAAATAATTATACTGCGATATTTGTATAACGAAGCTATAAGTTCACCGTGTTCATGTAACAAATAAATAATCATATACGGATCTATAACATAACCCCGAAATTGTATCCTAAAGTTGGAGAAAATGAAGCTTCTGGATTTTAGTTCATGATTACGTCTGGTGTAAATATATGCTGCCAAATATATTTTTCGGGCTAAACATCTCCATAAGGAATCAAAAATTAAAAACTGACCGTGTCGCTATAAAGTAAGGCACTATTGGCGTGGATCTATCGGTACAATTTGGTAGATTTCGCGGTGCACAATTCGGTTTCAGGGTTTGAGTGACTGAGTGGCTATCCTCTTGCTCGTTTATCCGCCGCGCGCACACTCGCAGCTTGAGATCCCCCGAGGCAGAAGTATTAAATATTCCAGACCGCAACGTCTGGTGGGAATGTACAACGTCGGGAATTGGGGAAAAGATCCAGGAGCTCAATTGTAAGGGCATTGTGGGGTTCAACTGAATCCTCTATCTGTTAGTAAAATGAACAAAAATACTTATATAGAAATAATAAAAATAATAATAAAAGATATAAAAATATAAAAAGATAATAAAATAATAAAAGATAATATACTATAATAGAAATAATAAAAAATGATTTAAGAAAAGGACCGAAGGAACAACCCTCGAGAAAGAAGACAGAGCACCCTGCTGCCGTGGCAGATAATCAGAAAATACCTCTTCGGAGGTGGGGCTGCGATCACGTACGTGCAATTTCTGAGAACACTGTGTTCTCAGAAATCGTACGTACCTCGTTTCAGCCCGCCTGGTGGAACATCTTCCGATTATCTCTCATGACAGCTGGGTGTTCTGGCCTCATTTCTTCAGGGTTGTCCTATCGGTCGTATTTTTATTATATCTTTTCCTCCTTTATTTGTTTTTAGAAAATAATATTGTTCTATGACTTATGTTCTTCGTAATAAATCAATACTCCGTATTTCAATACTTCGTAATAATCAACGTAATCAAAATAAATGCTTACAACAAGAAGAGTAAACGACAAATACTAAACATCTATTGTTTGTAGAGTTCAGTAAATTAACGCACACGTAATACTTAGTGCTCTTTATACTGCTACCGGGAGCGGTGGCTCAGTGCATTAACTGATGTCACTGCAGTGCCTCTGACCGGGAGGGCTTAGGTTGGAGTCCCGTCGGTGACAGGATTTTCGACACTAGCTTGTGAGCTAGGTCGCTGTTTGGAGGAGAATTGTAGGGAGAATTCTATCGGTCGGCTGCTCTCATCGGTAGTTTTCCGTGATTTCTTCGATCAATGCAATACCCTAACAAGAAACGGGCCACGGACCGCGCGTGATCTTTCCTTCCTCATCCTTGTCCTATCCTCACCCCTCACACACACACACACACTAACCTGCACTACACTACTACACATGCCGGGAGACCGGTCGGGGACTTAAAATGTGTCCCGGCTGGAGTGGTGCCCCACTGGTGGGAGATACCTGGTTGTGGAAAACCCCGCTAGTCGGCGCCTGATCTCGTCATCCAGTGGGGGAAGATCACTGCCATCTCCCGATGTAAAACGTGCACTACACTTACAGGACTAACGACCTCCGTCGTTGACGGGCCCGGAATCACTAGTCAATGAATTTCTGCTACTTTTGGGCCCAGAAACGCCCGGCGCAGGGCCCACCCTGTCGCCTTTCCCGTCGGGCTGGCGTGCTCCGTAAGGCGCTTTGCGCGGCCGCGTCTCGTGCGGAGGAAGCCCCGCGGATCCGGGAGGCCGCCTCGTCTCGTCTGGCCCCCGCCGCTTTCCCCGCCCGGCGCGCCGCCCGGGTCGAGCACGTGGCACGTGGCGCGCGACTCCTGCACGCGACGCACTCCCCGGAGCAGGGCTCGAACCCAGGAGCGCCGCCCTTGCCCGGTGCAAGTGCGCACTCATTAGGGGGAGTATTCGGATGGTGGGATTCAGCTATGGGGAATTGGAAATACCGAGTAAAAAGGATATTGTGGAAGTCGGGGAGGATAAATTCGAGATATGGAGGTATTTTTGTTGCAGTTGTTTTTAAGATAAGGAGGAATTTGCGGTATAAAATAATAAGATGTAGTTGACTGCAATTGAATATAGCACGATGGCACTGATTTGCAAAATAAATTATTATTATTATTGTTATTATTATTGTTATTATTATTATTATTATTATTATTATTATTATTTACAAGTTGGAAATAACGGGAGTTCTTAAATTGTTCAATAGAGCGTTTTGATTGGTCTCAGGTTGTCTGCGTTGGTAGCGGGGGAATGCACCGCGACGTGAACGCTGATAATATTGCTAAGGAAAACATTCTTGTTTTATCTCTGTAAAACTATCAGAAAATAAATTAAATTTTCTGCTAAAGTTTTCTTATATATTTAATGATTAATGTTAGTTGATGGCTTAAATAAAATACTTCTTTTTATGTGATCTGTTTCTTAATAATAATTCTTGCATCTCGCAAATACGTAAGTAATGCTAGCATAAGTCGACGCTACTGATCTGACCGACTGCAGACTGCAGGGGAAACAAAGGGAGTGAAAGTATTGCAGAGAAACTCCGTGAAGTTTGATGTAATCTACATGTCAGACTATAATTTCACCTTTGAAAGGATGAGTAAAGCATTTTTAAAATCTCATATTTTATGATTTATATTCACTGTTTGCATTTGAAGATTAACTTTTATTAGTGGATAAGTATTTAATACAATTAGGTTAGGGAAAACAGCTTATGTGTATTTCTCTTTTGATTGTTAGTAGTCTGAATTTTAGTGGCGAACTATACGTTAATCAATTAAATTATCAAAAAAATCTTGAACCCATTTTGAAGCAAATACCAGCAAAATATGCGAACAATAAGAATACAAGTATTAAGTTACATAGAAAATTATTCATTAATAATTTACTATTATAAATAAACCAGGGATTTCCATAAACAGTTTTTAAATCAGCTCATACATTAAAAAAATATTTTAATATTGTAAAGGATGTATTTTATTTTGTATTAATTTTCATAAATTTCAATATTAATTGAGGATGCCAAATACCGAGCCGTGCTTGGGGTCGCTTAAAATATAAATCCGACCTGCTCCAGGCATGTTTCCACCGCTAGGCGTAAGCGCTGGGGCTGCGCGTCCTTTCCCATGCGAAGATCGCAGCTGTTGAGGCATCGCGAGTCACCGTGCGTTCGCTAACAGGTACGACACACCTCACCTCGCGGCGAAGGCAGGCAGAGGCGCGGATTCGGCGGCGGGCCGGGCCGGGCCGAGCGGGCGGGCCCGGCGGCGCGCAGAAGTCGGTCAAGCAAGTAGGGCACCGCCCCCGTCTCCGCCGCCAGCGCCGCCGCCGTCGCCACCGCCGCCAGCGCCGACGCAGCCGTTGGCCGTTGCGACAGCTCAGAGGCAGCCGTTGCGGCGTCTCCGAACTCGCCGCCCCCCCCTGCCCCCACCCCTACCACCGCACCGTTTAGATTGATTTATTTATTAATTATTTATGATTTATGATTTATTATTTAATATCTGTTATTTATTATTTAATTAGTTATTATTTATTATTTAATTATTATTTATTTTTTCATTTTTTATTTATTTGCGTTTAGAGCCCTTCAATTGCTAAGGCTATTGAGCGCATGAGTTCTGTTTTAATGTGTATATGATACCAAATAATGATGATGAGAGTTATGAGGATGAAATGTTGGAATAAGAGGCACTGGAAATGAGAGAACATTAAGAGCTCGCCTTGTTCACCACAAATCCAACTTCTGAAAGGGTGGGATATCGAACCCGGCCCCAGAGAGGCGTGCGCGTTAGCCTTTTTCCCAAGAGCCCCCCGAGGTGGCGCCGTTTCCAACGCTCGGGGAGATCGGCGCAAATATGCTCAACTCGGTCGTGCTCAATGTATTGGGGATTCTGTGGGACGTCCTTGAATCTAGTCAAGTGGCCTCAGAAGTGTTGTTTCTTTTAAATAACAATGCACAGTAATTTTTTAAGGAGAACATTTACTTAGGGCAGCTTGACAGTATCCGAAATTTATGATATTAGTATTGACATGAAAATCAGCAAAATCGAAGAAATGAATTCGAAATTTTTTCTTACATCATCATTATTAAAATAAGAAATATCAAGATAATGTTTTTGCATACATCAATAATATAGTGGGACGTATTGCATATAATTCACATACGTAATTATTCAGCTTTCTTTCTCCCAAAGGACAATTTTCTCACTTTCTAAACAACGAGCGTGCCAGTAGATCAAATATGTCTATTTCTTAAACAAGAATTAAACTTTGTTTATTTAGAGACATCTCAGTCATTCATTCTCAGTCAAATTAAAATAGCTAGAAATAATTTTGTATTTCGAATTTCAGGTGTAACCAGGCTTTGGAATGAAGAAAAGTAACTTTTGAAAATTCAAATGAAGCAATAATTATGTCAACATTGGTTTGAATGTGGTTTCAATTCAATCGAACTTTATTTAATAATTTGTATTTCCCAAAGTGGAAGTTACTACTACTAGTGCCTAAACTTTATGGGGATATTTGGAATGTATGTATGATTTGATAAATAGTTGATGAGGAAATGATGAATAGATTACGATGGAAAAAGTGTCATCAAATTCAGGGGAAACTCCAACATACCTGCTGCGAATCCGTTTGCTCACTACAAATTCCACTTGGATCGTCGGGGGTTGAACCCAGGTGCCACCCATGGAAGGGGCCGATCTGATCGCTCCACCACGGGTCACCGACAATTGAATCGAACTGAATTTATTGGATTTGCAAACACAATGAAAGTCTCTTACGTATTACACTTTTTTCTGGCGACTGTGCCAGAAAATTCGCAGAATCCTACACCTGAATCCAAATGGCAATGTTGCCAGATGTGAAATGCCTCATTGGTTTCTTTGTATTCGAACTACTAGCTATGCCAGCAGGGCTCCTGTGGCATTTTAGAGAGACACAGACTTTAATGTGACGTGTGTGAATGTGTTAATCTCGAAAACATGCCTCTGGAAGTACACGTAAGAAAGTGAATGTAATAGATGCATTTAAGTGGAAACTTGGAAACACGAGCCATTAAAATATTTTCTTTTCTTGAAAATTTGCTTCAATTTCATAAAACTTCGAACCTTTGAAGCTTATTTCGATTCTTCGAGTAGTTTTTAATCCAATTCAATAATGCCTTATTTACCGTGTCGAAGCTCAGGCCATCAGTCCTGCTCTTCCACCTGACCACGCAAATTCCTCTACGCTCCTTTCACCGTGTGGCAGAAAAAGGAGGTATCACTCGGGTGACGAAACTGGCATTTTTTTAAAAAATTTTGCTCAGAGGCTTTTTTTAGGCTTGAAGATATTTTATATTAGTAGATCTACTACATGTAACAGAAAGCTTTACTTCGTCTCTGAAGGAAGGCGTGCGAAGAATTTTCCTTTATATAGGTTTTTATGCTTCTTTATTACGATGCTAATGGATAAATCCGCATTGTACTCTTCAAATTCCATACGGATTGCCGAGATTTGAACTTCGGACCCGGCGGCAGAAGACGAGGTGATGTGACTGCTGCACTATGGTTGCCTCAGTTTTTTATGAATCGCGCATGGTGAAATATTTGAAGAAACCCCATGAACATTGTTAACCCTTGATCTGTATTCTCCCTATTGGCAAGGTTCACATGAAACAGTTGACTTATTGTGAACTTGTATCAGTTAAAAATTTTTCATTGTCATTTAGTTGCGTTTTACATGTTCACTTGAGATATATTTTTCGGAACAAGTCATGCAATTTATTTTTTGGTAGTGTGGGTATCAATAAAATGGTGCCTGTTAGTTACTCATTAACGTGAACAAAGCTCTGAACTCAGTGTTTACTTCAATTATGTCAATCCTCAACTTTTCATGCAGTTCTCAACGGTGAGGTTTGTACATTGTTCCTAGTATAACGTACATGTAATAGACACGAAAACAATAATTTCTCCAGTTGGTACAGCATCATTTCGGATGTAGCTGAATAAATCATTCAATATCGTTTTAATACCTACAAGCACGAGTATATACTTTCCTGACAATAATTTGAATATGTTTTACCCCAAAACTAAGATGAATTTATTATTTAGTTGAGAGAGTGAATTGAGAAAATGCACCTTCCCAACGTGACATGCCTCATTGTTCCAAAATACCGGCTCCAGAGCTGTCTGAATCAGAAAAATTAAATTATCGAAGCCAATGTACTAACGTTCATGATGGTGGCAACGCATTTCATAACAATTTTTTTGGACGATAATTTGACCTCAAGAGCAGTAAGAGAAAGTAGAGCAAAGTGAAACCGTTAAGCTTGTGGCAACAATACAGTGTACATTTTGTTTTAAAAAAATATTGATACGTACTTCAAAAAGTATTACATGCCTTCTGCTATAACATATAGAAAGTCTGTGCTGCATTAAGTAAAACTGGTTCGTATTTTTTTTTTAATTTTCTGGGAGTCTGTGGGGCAAAGTGGAACAAAACTAATTAGATATGAAAGTATAGTATTTAAAAAGATATTAGTAAATAATGTAAAACAGAATTTTAAAAAGCCATATTGAATGTTAATGAAGATTTATTTTTCTCTTTACGTACATAGCTTCTTTCTTATCGTTTTATGTTTTTTGAAGTGGGTCCCTTGGCAGACCGATAAAGATATCTCAAATAAGATGATATTATTATGATGGCTGTTTTTCCACTTATGCGGGGGAATTATTTCTACTTGATTTTGGTCCTGATTTTACTAAAGGAAGAATTTATTCAGAAGAAACTATTAGGGACGGAGATTCTGCCTTCTGCCAACGGATGTAGCTTTCAACAATGCAGCTTTTGAAGATTCTGTAGACAATTCACAATTTGTTGCTTCTGCTAGACCGAAAGCATCATCAGAAAATATTCTAAGGCATATCCCTGTGTTTCTAAATCCAGAGACAGCATTCTGTGTTGTGGTTGTCAAACAAATGCCTTACAAATGTTCTTACAAATGCTTCTCCAAAGAGAGAACTAACTTCTTGGACAGTCACCACTTTCCCTTGATTATTTCGAAGCCAGTTCGTAATAATTGTTATTCTATATTACCGTTATTAATAATATTAACATCGGCACAATAAATAATACTCGTAAAAGCATGTGTGTATTATTTACTGAAGCAAAAATAAAATTATTTATGAACCACTTGCTGCAGGAATCATAAGACGCAGTTCATAACGCAATTGACAGAAAAAAAATATAATTTATTTTTCTCAAAGCTTTCATTCGACTTTCAGGCGTACATTCCCCATAAAAAGAGAAAATTGAATATTTTACATAAAAGCAATACTTGGATCACATATGCAATTAGAACATCGTGAAAAAAATGTACTCTTTACTTTATTTCTAAACATCATAACTTTCCATGTCTACTTCTGAAAGTACAAAAGCATTTTAAGAAAAGTAATAGCACTGGCCAAAATAATGGAATGTGGTCAGAATATTTTGATGACGCTATTAACAAATCTAAAGCAATGTGGAGTGTCGTAAAAATACGATGGTATCATTTTGAAACTTTGTATGGAATGGTGTTGTAAAGAATAATGACAGAGAAGAAAGCAATCCGGTAAAAATTGGCTGGCTCTTCAACTAACACTTTTCGAGAATTGCGGCTGATCTCATAAAGGGGGTAAAATCATAAAATTCAGCATAATATGTTTCCCAAACAATTTTCTTCACGAAATTTGTTTCCGAAATCTCTTCCAGTCAAATCTCAGAATAGTAAACTAAGAAGTGAATTTTTGGTTTTAGATGAATTTCCGAATAGTTTATTAAAAACTTGTTCACCTTATGCACTTACACCCTTTAACTCACATTTTTAATACTTCTTTATGGAGAGGAATATTTGCAGATATTTTCAAAACAGTAAAAATAAGTCACTTTTTAAAAAAGGCAATAAAAATTAAATGCAACATTATCGGCCTATATCTATGTCAATTTTCTCAACAATATTAGAGGGGCTTTTCTACATGCGAATGTAAACTTTTCTTACGATAAACGAAGCATTTTCAGACCCACAACACGGACTTAAAGAATGAAAATTTACGGAAACTGCCATTTTTTCTTTTCTTTAAGATTGACTGATTCAATTGATTCATTAATTGACCAAAATAAAGCACATATTGGAATACATTTAGATTTTCCGGCAGCATTTGACTTCATTGATAACTCATTGCTTTCCAAATTACCGTAATATGGAGTTCGTGGTATTGCCCTAGATTGGATAACCTTGTACCTTAAATATCGATCGCCAAGAGTGGAAATGTCTTATATGCACGAAAGAATATTATTTACTCGTCTTTCCAATTCTTTGCCAATTGCAGGGTTCCGCAGGGTTAAATCTTGGGGACTATTCTCTTTCTTTTATACGTAAACGATGTGCGCTTGTCAATTAAAAATGGATGGACAGTTCTGTTTGTTGATGATACGAATTTTCAAATGTTTCAAAAAAGAAACAAAAAATATTAAGAATAATAGTTATAAATCGATTTTCAATAGTTCCAAATTGGTTTCGTAATAACAACTTAATAGTTAACGAAGAAAAAACTGGTTCAATGCATTTTTGCGTTTCAAACTGACAATTGCACTTGCTATTGAATATTAACAATATGCAAATGGCTGGTGTTGATGTAAAAAATGTCTGTGACTCTCAAGTCAGTCAAATATAAAATGAAATATACTGGTGTAGATAACTGAATTAAACACCAAATTAAGATAATTATGTTACGCATTCAGAATTTGTTTCCACGTCTGTCAGATTTCATGCAGCGTGTTGCGTCTATTTGGAAATGTGTAAAAATTCTGGCCTGAGGTATGGCACACTATTCTGGGAAACCTCATCATCCTCCCAGACTTTTAGATTGTGAAATAAATTATTCTAATAATAAGCAAATGTCATCCACGTAATTCGTGTAATCCTCTCTACTATGAAATTGGAATCCTACCTTTACCTTATATTTTAATTTACAAATCTGTAATTTTTGTCAAAACTGACTTACTTAAAGATGGGAACTGTTGACAATGGGTATTCTTATGTAATACTGATATTTATAATTACAACACGCGACGTAGAAATCACATTCATCAAGTTTCAGTCGCAACAGATCACAATATCATATATCCACATATAATACATGTACGTTCCTTTACAACATACTGCGAGAAGACATTAAACAATTAAAATCCAGAAACGAATTTCAGTTCAATATAAAACATGTTCAGTTGCTGGGGGATGGATTACTATTTTGTTCGAAATATTAACACATTAAATCAGTAGTTCGTTCACCAATGCAAACAATTTTCTATGACGCGGAACCGAAAATGTCTATTTTCAAATGTTACTAACCTCAATTTTTTTGTACTTTTATTCATCATTCATCTATTTATGGTTGTAAGGTGGGGAAGAGATTCCAACGCTCAAGAAAATCGTGCCCAGATTGTACTTCTGTCCCATATATCACGTGCAGTTTTTACTGTTCATTGACAATATAAATCAAATCACTCCACTCTCACACACTCATGCATTATACAGAAAGATGACAGAAAAATGTGGCTCAGGGCATCGATTGATGTAACTGAAGTGCCTCTGACCGGGAGCTCCTAGGTTCGAGTCCCGACGGCGCACACTGGTCTAATCGGGCCTAAAACTTGGTCATAATTGCAAATGTCAGTGGATTTGCGTAAAAATTGGTATCAAGGGGTTTTTGAGGTCGCTGAATTAGAATATCATTACGAAATTTCAAAATTCAAAATGGCACCTTCAAAATGGCGGATCGACTCATTTAAAAACAAAGAAATATGCATATAAAAATATACATATGGGGCTCTAAAGGTCATTGATTTCAAATGTCATAATGAAATTTCAAAATTTAAAATGGCGGCTTCAAAATGGCTAACTGACTCATAAAAATGAGCCCAATGTGCGTAGAAATATGTATAAAATGGTTCTACTTGTTCCGAAATTTCATCAACCTCATCATTCTCATCATACAATATTCTGAGACTCTCGTCAGAATTGAGTCCTTTCCGAAACATATTTCAACAACTCACTCAAAAGAAAGAAACTAAAATTGATTAGCAAATGATTCGCATTCGAATAAAGATTTCACGTACGACGACCGTACTCTTGTAACACAGAACAGCAACTGAGATGTAACTCCCAACACCCGACGTCATACGATACATGACACATTCTGAAACAGGATGTGTTCTTGGCGATGAGTTCCACGAATTAAAAAGTCGTTGACACTTCCTGGAATTATTGCAAGAGGCAAGGAATAATACCGAATCTAAGCTGTGTTATCAAGCCACAAATGATAGCGAGTGTATAAAAGTCACCCACAGGCTCATTCGGTTAATCTGTTGAGTTTTGTAGTCGAAAAATATTGGGAATAATAATAATAATAATAATAATAATAATAATAATAATAATAATAATAATAATAATAATAATGTAGTTATTGTCACCCATCTGTTGGGAACCCAATATCTATGTATACTGATCTAATTTCGTCGGCACTTATTGAATAAACAATATTTTATTTAATATTTAATTTTGAATAATTGAATCAAAAATTAGTTAACAATACTTTGAGGTGATCACAGTGAATTCACTTTTACACCTTAGTTACCCATAGTTTTGTTTGTTGCGCCAAGAAAAGAAGAATCCTTAAAATACACTAAAAATCTGAAAGTGCTCGGTGGCTTTGGTTATTATTGTTTAATCCCTCCAAAAATTTATATTATTAATTTTACTACTAAAAGTAATTATCTGAAGGAGAAGTAAAAAAATTATTCCAAGAAATCAGTTCCCTGTGGCATCGAAGAAACCATCCGGGGCGATCTAGTGTTATATCTTACTACGTAGCATTGTAGTATAGTCGCTTTAAAACAAAAAGATGCAGATATGTGCAGCTAAATTTGTGTTATTCTGATTAAGGACATTCTACTTGATAAATAAAAATAATAATTGAGGCAGGACTACGCAGGACAAAAAAATATAATCTACAATATATACGACTAACTTTGTTACGCTACATGGTTTAGAATTCAACCGCATCATATATAAAAATATTATACACTTTTTCTTAAAAATATACATAACTTATAGTCATAAGTGTCTCATATTCGGAAATACAAAAAGAATCCTAAAAAAATTTTTTTCAACCCTTTTTTTAATTTCACGAATATCGTTGGCAAGAATCAACGAATTCGAGCCGTTGGAGCAACGGTAACTTTACGACACCGTGTGGAAGACAAAAATGATTGAAATAAATTTCTGAAGCTGAACTGGTATGCTCCAATGTCTTCCGAACGAGATTTGATAAGTCAGAATTCCAAACGCGCACTTTGAATTTTGCAATTATGGCCAGGTTTTTGCCGCGATTAAACCAGTGTGCGGCGGCAGGATTTTTAACACTAGCTTCAAAGCTAGGTCGAATTCAGTCGCTGGGTGGAGGAGAATTCTAGTGGCCGGCTGCAATGATCGGTAGCTCTTCCTTGTCCTATCCTCTCCCCTTACTCACACGCACTCACACTAGGGTCATATATGCCGGGCGATCGGTCGGGAGCTTAGAGCTTCTCCCGGTTGGGGTGGTGCCTCGCTTGTGCGAGACACCTAGTTATGGAAAAGCCTGTTAGCCGACAGGTAGGTCGGCCCGGATCTCTCCATCTAGCGGGGGAAAATCACCGCCACCTCCCAAAGGGAAAATGTAGTACACTCACGGCACTAATGACCTTAGCAGATGAGGCGTCGGCAATCACTAATTAATCAATCAAATATCATCTGTTCCGGCTGGGGCGGTGCCGTGCTGGCGGAGGGGAAAGCCGTCAGAAGCCGCGAAGTACATGCGCGCCGGACACGTTCCAGCAGTGGAGGACTAACGTCTCCCAAGATACCCCATGCACCACGCTTACGTGACTAGTCACCATAAGTCGGTGAGCCTGGTAACACAAAATTATCAATCAATCAACCAGGGAACTGAATTTGATTGAGATCAACTCTTAGGATACGCCGAAGCGAGAAGATACCCAATATTGAAATTCGCAGGAGATTACGTGTGAGCAGCTTAAATACTACGACAAAAGAATACAGAACAAAGTGGTGGGACCACGTACAACGAATGCCAAAACGAGACTTCCGCGAAAGTTCATGCAATATTCAGTTCCTGGAAAAAGAAGTCGGGCGCCCGAGAAAGAGAAGGGTGCAACAAGTGTGAAGCCGCAACGGGCACCAATTCTGTGCCTGAAGAAAAAAGAAGATGAAGAAGAAGAAGAAAAAGAAGATGCCGGGAGATGTGGCTCAGGGCATCAACTGACGTCACTGCAGTGCCTCTGACCAGGAGCTCCTAGGTTCGAGTCCCGACGGCGGCAGGATTTTCGAAACTAGCTTGTGAGCTAGGTCGAATTCAGTCGCTGTCTGGAGGAGAATTCTAGCGGCCGGCTGCTCTGATCAATAGTTTTTCGTGGTTTCTTCGATCAACACCAGACGAATGCTGGAGCAGTTCCCTAACAAACGGGCCACGGACAGCGAATTATCATTCCTTCTTCTTCCTTGTCCTATCCTTAACTCTTACACATACAAACACACACACACACACACACACACGTACACTAACATGCCCTACACTTCCACGCATGCCGGGAGACCTTGTCCTGGCTGGGTCAGTGCCCCGCTGGCGGGAGATACCTGGTTGAGGAAAACCCCGCTAGTCGACGGTAGGTCGGCGCCGTATCTCGCCATCCAGCAGGGGAAGATCACAGCCACCTCCCGATGAAAAACATGCACTACACTTACGGGAATACCGTTCTCTTTAGTTGATGCACCCGGAATCAGTCAACGAATCAAGAAGAACATCAACCAAAATGGCCGACGGCACACAATTATTACGTGCATGTTTCGTAATGATTTTTTTTCGTTCGCCATTCTTTTCCCAATCAGCTGACGTGGCGTTTCGGAGGCGGGCGCGTTCGGCGCGGCGGCGTGTCGCCGTGTGTCGCGGGCCGGCGTTCCAGGGCGTCGGCGGCGAGCAAATACCTCGCGTCGGCGGCGCCCCGCAATTTGACGCGCGCCGCCCTCGCAGCCGCCGAGCAGCGCGCGCGGAATCCCGGCTGCTTCCCCCGGACAAAGGGCGCGGCGGCGCGAAGAAATGGGTCACCCTGCGACCGTGTCGCTAGGGCCCGCCGGAGGAAGCGCTGCTGCCAGCTGGCGTTATAAAGGTCTACCTATATTATTACTAGGGGGCGGATTGTATGACCTAAGATATCGCCAAAAATGATCAATAAAATGTCCTTAAAGTGTTTTTAAAATGCCCTATAATCAAAAAAGAATGACGGAAAAAATTTGATTAAAACAAGTTTAGATGAACAACTCATGCTGTAGGATGCTATGTTACTAAGTAATCGAGGCTTCTTCCTTTCGTTCAAGTGAACCTAGTTTGCAGTCTTTTGCTTTGGACTCTTCTTTACCAGGAAATTTGTCTTTAGTTATACCGAAATGGGCTGACCCGATAGACATAACAGGAACGTTAGGTTACCTACATCGGCTATCACTACAATTTCCGGGCGAAGAAACCGAATGGGCAACTGAGTCAGTCCGTGGCGCTCCCTGAATTTAATCTCTCATGTATTAATAACTATAATGAATTGGTAGCATCAGCAATAAAAAAATAGAACTTCAATCTGTTTTACAAACCAACAATATTAACGTGTTGAGTCGCACTTGAGACCTTCATCCCCGTTTTATTTTCCAGGATACAACGTAGAATACACTCGCCAGGCGGCGGCGTTCTCATATTAATGAACACCACTATCCCATATCACCAAACAAGCCTAATGCCCGTCACTGGATTTGAACTAACAGCAATTACCCTTCTCTGCATAAATCTAACTATAATTGTAGCTTATAAGCCAACCAATCTAAAGACTAATTTCACCAGCTTAAGTAACTTAATCACACCCCAGTCACCCGCTATACTCTTAGGTGACCTCAATGCTATACATATCTCCTGGGGGTGCAGAGTCACCAATGCCGCCGGACTTCACAATTACATACGTACTAACAGATTAAGATTAATATCTCCCCCTGAACCTACTTATTATTCTCGGAACCCAAACAAGTTGCGCGATATTTTCTAGATATAGGAATAATCAACATAAAAGACCAGCTTTACTCAACGTTTCACATTGTACTCGACTCAGACCACATTCCGATCATTATCTCCACAGATCATACCCTCCCCCACCCTCGCCCAAATCATTTCTTAATACATATAACTTAAATTGGACCAAATTTAAGAAAATAATACAATCACAAACACCTAAATTCAAAATCATAAGCACTTCGACTGAAATAGATCAGGCAGTAATAAACTTAAACAACCGAATAACTAAAATTGTAAACGCACTAAAACACGGAAATCCCATTACACTAAGCTAAACTGCCAAAAAGCCTAATTAAAATCAAAAATAAAACGAGGAGGCTCTGGCTAGCTCTTAGAGTGCCCAATCTAAAATCAGATGTAAATCTTATAACAAACATCCAGAAAAGCCATAGCAGATTTTAAGCAGACCATATATAATAATCTTATACAATCTTTAAACATCCATAGCAATTCACTTTGGAATTTTACTAAAAGGCTACCCCCTTTAACTACCCGCAATGGCAAAAAATACACTGCAAATAAGAAAACTGAAGTTTTAGCCGGTAATGTTGCTGAGACATTCACCTCCAACATCTCCTCTCCCCGTCCAGATCATTCCCAAATTCATAACTATGCCAACTCCCCTAATTACAACACACCCCAAAAAATTAAATTCAAGGGAAGTTACAAACATCATTGAAACACTCCTTAATAAAAACGCACCCGGTCACGACAATATTAATTATGTCATTTTAAAACACTTACCCAAAACCATGATCGCCTATATCACCAATACATCCAACTCATCCTTAAGAATAGGATATTATCCTTCAATCTGGAAACACTCCTTATTCCTTCCCATCCCCAAAACCGAACAAAAACCACAGCAACGCAGATAACTACAGGCTGAATAGTTCCCTCCCATGATTAGCAAAATATTCGAAAAACTTTTCCTTGCAAGACTAAATAATTTCCTGAACAAAATAAATCTCATACCTCCATATCAGTTCGGCTTCACCAAAATAGTATCCACAGCGCATCAGCTCCTACGGCTCACTGAATACCTTCACACATTATTTTTAAAAAAATGCATTACTCAATAGCAGTATTCAGCGACATCACCAAAGCCTTCGACCGAGTCTGGTAATATTCGTATATAAACTATCATAAATTGGAACCCCAGTATACCTCTTCAAAATCATTAAATGCTTCCTCACAAACATAACTTTTGCAGTTGTAATAGATAATCTCATCTCAAACCTACGCTACATAAGAGCAGGCTCTCACAAGGATCCCCCCTCTCCCCATTGCTATTCAGCATCTACACAGCGGACATTCCTACTTCCAGATTAACCCAAATATCTCAATGATGACACTATGATCTACATGTCTCATCCATCATTAAACTTCATAGCAAATGAAATCCAAATATATCTCCATACACTAGAATGTTGGTCCTCAAAATGGAAAATAAAAATCAATCCCACCAAATCAGCCGCTAAAATATTCACTTCCACACCAAACTCTCCTCCCATCCAACTCAGAATAAATAATATTAATAATAATAATAATAATAATAATAATAATAATAATAATAATAATAATATCATTCCATGGACTCCAAACAATAAGGCAGTCAAATACTTAGGATTCCACCTGAATACCACCTTCAACTGGAAAACTCACATATATAACAAAGATCAACAAGCCAAAATCAAAATTCTTCAACTGTAACCGCTCATAAACAAAACTACTAAACAGTCTTTAAACAATGCCATAATCATATATAAATCCATCATCAGACCCCTACTCCTGTACATAATTTGGAAGCATTTGTCGACAAATGCTGCCAAATATAACTTACAAAACTTGCAAGTCAATCAAAACAAATTCTTAAGCTCCCTGGTTCATCACCAATAAGCAACTACACACCGAACTATGTATCAAAATCATTTATTTCCTACCTCGCCGCCAATAACATATTTTCTACCTCGCCTATAACTTTTACTTGAACCTTCAGTTGATCAACTAAAGTAGAAATCTCAAACTGGGAAAATATACAGAACGCCAAACTTGAATAAAAAACAGATATCCGTTACATACATTCTTGGACATTTTCAGCAAAATTGAATAAATCAATTGAGGTGTTCTGCAAGTCCCCCTCGTCAGATGTAGATTAGTGTTAGTAGTAAGTTAGATTAAATTATATTGTAAGCCTGCAAATACAAAAGTAAAGCGAAATATAAACTGAACTTTGTAATCTCATCCAAAAAACAAATAAAAAAGGCTACTGAGTAATTCTGGGGAGAATATTTGTTGTATCTCGTCAATATTATTTGTAGCAAGTACCACTAAAATGTGATTATAATCGATGAAATCAGTGAAAAATCTGTAAAAATGACGGAAAAGCTAAAAATGACTTATTTGTAGAAATCAACAAAAGTGCACAAATGTCAGATAAACGTAGATTTTTGCTTTTGTCATCACATAAATTTAATGCCTATACTAAAGGGCATTGTTCTGAAGTGAAACAAAAAAATGACATTTCATTAAAATACACCCCCTACTTATTGCAGAACAAGCATGCTAAGTCCAACTACTAATGGCTGACTTTGTGGTTTACTAATGGTTTAGGTCATAATGGTCATAAAGTTTACAAATGGCCTTCAATTTTCTTAGTTTTTTCAAGTTTCCAAGTTTTCGATAACAGGATTTTCTGGATAGCTCGAAGTCTTCTGTACTCAAATTATCGGCATTTTTTTTGTTATTCGATACCGCTAATTACTTGATTCACGATTTCATGAAATTGTCGAGATAATACATTTTTGAGAATTTTCGAAGTCTTGAATTCTTCGAAAACATGAGTCGATAAATTGAATTTATCGAAAACGAATAATGTCGATACTCGATTGTGATTTGTCGATACTTGATTGTCACAATTCTGCCACCTTGTCGGTGCAATGACGTCAGAATATGTTAATTAATTGCTCTATATTTCGAACTTTCTGTCATTTCGAATTTCTCAATATCTTGGACTCCTGGAAAATTGATTTCTGTATAGCGAGAACTTCTCGTTACCCAAAATTTGTTAATATTTCAAACTGCTCTACACCTTAGATTTGTTTTATACTCACGGAGCCACTCACTAGCGCTTCCGAGTTGGCGAATGGACTGTACAGTTCCGAGTTGGTGTAAATGGAGTTATTACTACAACAGCGGTCTAGTGGTGCATCTTTGTTCTGTGGTTGTTAGCGACGCTAGTCGCTGGTTGTTAGCGTGCTGTCGCCAGCTGCGCAGACGTGCTTCCGCGCTACGGCTAGGAGAACAGTTTTAAATGGCGGTTTTCCCACTAGGGCACTCGGAAGCGCCACCGACATTAGCTGTTTGCATGTTGACTGCTTTGCGGATGCGACGGTTACATCGGTGACTCATGAATCCATCTTCTCCCATCCCCTCAGTGTTGGCCGGTGACTGAGTATGTAGTGCGCCGGCGTCATTCAGTGGCACTGCCATGTGGTTGTGGGTGATGGCGGCTTTAGAAACCCTTTATTTTCTCTAAAAACGTCCGTGTTCATTTATCATGAAGCGTCGAAAGTTTTACAAAACAAGAATATCAATTTATAGAATAATATCTGGACATGGTAAACAATCTTTGTAGAATTTTTTCTGCTGAATATTGAAAAAGAGAACAAGTAACGACGTGATTACCTTCTAGGCACCTTCATTAAAAAAAGCTTATTGTGAAACTTTCAAATTAGTTCATTTCCTGCCCGACAGGGCAGTCTGTTTACCAGGGAGCAAAACTTACCAAGCGTCGCAGCGCGTTGAGACTCAACACACAATCACGTCCCAAGCCTACTCTCGAAGAGCAAAAATGTGATACGAAGGATTGTGAATACCGCACTCCTGGTAAGAGGTGAGACCCCCAAAATTGAAGACCTTCGAAGTCGTTGCAGATTATGTGATTTATATTTTTGACTTGTAGAAAAAATGTGTTGACTAGAAAAAGCTAAATTATTTTGGTTCTTTGGTTCGGTTTCGGCAAATTTGTTGTAAACTCAGCAAAGCAATAGATTCTGTAAGAAAACAATAAGTATAAATAAATGAACTTAATTTTCATACAAAGTTAAGCACACGAAGAAAACGACTATCACAATAGTTTTGTTGTATACATGTTGAACGATTATCTTATTTTTTCATTCGATTCTTCTGAATTTTGTCCGAAGTTTTGAGAGATGTATAATTGTGTCTGCTTGATTCTAGTCTTGAAAGGGTTTGACGTGGAGAAAGTGTGTTTCTGTAACGTACAAAACATACCGGAATAACATGTAGGGCCGAAATTATGTGAAAATACCTACTGCATTTCTAATTATCAACTCGTTATAGCTTTGACACATATTTTGCATGAAGTAGCCACGAAAGGTCTAGCACATCTTTCTGCGGATAATTAAGTAGCATGAAAATTTTAAAAATAACGGACCCCGTCGAAGTAAGTGTAAGAAGTAGAAGTGTGTAAGTGAAAGATAACATGCAGGCATAGACCGAATGGAACTTCCCATGTCATTACGCCTTTTATTATAGTGTGTGATTCTGGTGAGGTAGTACTGTAATGAAAAGGTAATTATTGAAAAATGTCAATATTATATATTGACATTTTCAGAATCCGAATATAGATTAATAGATTTTTAGATGATCAGTCAGTACATGTATGTGTATACTGATACTATGTGTATACTATACTAGAGCACCAATGTACCATAAAATTTAAATACTCTTACGTAAGTTGTCATGGTCAACGTACAATAACCTTAAAATGACTCCCACAAAAGACCAGAAGCAGCCATTAGCACATTAACTTTCCATCATAGAGTACCAAGATTTAAATCCTGGCCACTTCACTGCAATTCGCAATTTGTGCAATTTAAGGTGGACAGAAAGGGGAGTAAACATACTGCCCCTGTCCTCTCGTTTCCTTCGCCTTTAGGTGCAGCATCCTCAATTATTATTCATACGAATGTCACAATAGTGACACAACTCAAAAAATAGGAATTTTGAGTTAATGGTCTAGTCAGAATTTGAAATTGCTATTCCTTCCAGAAGCAACAGCAGCAGCATAGCTTACAGTGTAGTATTCCACTACCCAATTACAGAAGTGTGAAATCAAGAATGATGCATTTCAATACGAGATTAAAACTTCAAACTCATTTATATCAACACCTGATGTTTTGAGTTGTGATACTATTGCAGCCCACGAACGCCATATGAAATCATTCATAGTTCAGAGATAAGGTCGCAACATCTAGTAAAGGTACTGGAATCGGAATGTTTCCCCCTTAGAACAACCTCGTCATCAAAGAATAAGAAGTGAAAGCAAATCCTGCTATTAGAGATATCGCCGCGCCGTCGCACCCAGACCAAGTGCACGCAGCCTCTGATTTCGTGTGAGTGGGCGGAAGTGGGGGAGTGGGGGATGGAGGTGGAAGCGTTGGTGATCGCGAGGTCGGGATGATCACGAAGGCGGTCAATGGAGCAGGGGAGGGAACGGATGTGGAGCGTGAACGCATCCCGGGACGAATGATGAGCAGCCTGGAGGGGCGGGTTAGTGCATCAACTGATGTCACTGCAGTGCCTCTGAACGAGAGGTCCTAGGTTCCAGTCCCGACGGTGGCAGGGTTTTCGACACTAGCTTGTCAGCTAGGTCGAATTCAGTCGCTGTCTGGAGGAGAACTCTAGAGGCCGGCTGCTCTGATCGGTAATTTTCCGTGGTTTCTCCGATCAACGCCAGACGAATGCCGGAGCAGTACCCTAACAAATGGGCCACGGACCGCTCGCGACCGTTCCTTCCTCGTACTTGTCCTATCCTTACCCCTTACACACACATTTACACTAACACGTACTACACTACCATGCACGCCGGGAGACTGTTCGGTGGCTTAGAGCTTGTCCCGGCTGGGGCGGTGCCCCGCTGATGGGAGAGTCCTAGTGGCGGAATCCCCGCTAGTCGGCAGTAGGTCGACTAGCAACGCATCTCACTATCCGGCGTGGAAAGTCACCGTCACCTCCCGATAAGAAAAAACATGCACTACCCTTACGGGACTAATTTCCACAGTAGCTGACGTGTCCAGAATCACTCTCAATCAATCAATCATCAATCACGAATGATGGGCAAAGAGAAGGCGCGTGGAGAGGGACGAGGGAAGTGGAATGTGATGAGCGGGGAGGGGATGATCGTGGAGAAAGAGGTTGATAAGAGTTGCGACTTTGAAACCGGTGGAGACGGAGGTGTTGTTGCTGTTGCAGATGTATTGTAAATGTTTTTACTGTTTGATAGGTGAGCAATTGAATAATTTTAATTAAAGGTATTCCCTTTATCAACCTTTTTATTTTTTAGATTATGAACTTAAGACGACATCGGATCTGCCAACTGGGCGCCAGTAATTTGGCCTATCGTGGAATTTCTGGTTCCCAGAAAATAGATCAGCATATGATGCTTAAGCCGTCGAAAACTGCCAATCTATTGAATAAATCTGTTGGTAGAGACAGTATCTTTTATTTCAACTTGGAGATGCCAGGGTGCCAGGGTGCCAAGTACAAATTGGGTCCCGGGAGAGAGGACGGGAGGATCACGAAGATAGCCTTGGGGGTGATGGTAACAGGGTCGGAGGAGTTGCGGAAATGGGGCGAGAATTGCCATGGGGAGGAGAAGGATTGCTCGATAGCCAGGGCGTGCACTGGTGCGTGAATGCAGAGAACAGAGACGGAAGACGTCAGTGGTTGGAGATCGAAGGAAGGAGACGGACGCCGGGGCTGATCTGCGATAAAGTCAGGGCGTGAGTGGCCCGGGATGGTTTTTGAGGAGCGCACGACTGTGGCGGTGGGCGCTACGGGTGAGATGGGGGCGTGGCGCTGGCGTGAGAGAACTCGGATACGACGAGGGTAAGTTAGTCCCGTAAAGGAGGGGAGGGGAAGTTGAGTCACGGAAGCGCACACGCGAAGGAGAGAGCGCACCGCTGACAGATGAGGCCGGGGAGCGGTGCGGGTAGTGTCATGCCGAGGGGGGGGGCGAGAGCGATGGAGAGAACGAAATCAAGGGCGTGCAAAAGGGTGAGGATGAGAGTGATGACTTGGGTGAGAGTGTGAGAGCTAGGGTGAGGTCGAGGAAGTGAGACCAGCAAGAGAACAAGTACGAAGGCAGGAACAAGGACAAGGGCAAGAACGAGGGCAAGGGCAAGCATGAGGGCAAGGGCAAGAAAGCAAGGTCAAGGGCAAAGGCAAGGGCAAGAACGAGGGTGAGGGCAAGAACAAGGACAAAGGTAAGAACGAAGGCAAGGACAAGAGTAAGAATGAGGGCAACGGTGAAGGTAAGGGCAAGAATGACAGGAAGAACAAGGATGAGGGCAAGAACGAGGACGAAGGTATAAACGAAGGCAAGTACAAGGTCAAGGACATGAACGAGGGCAAGGGCGGGGAAGGGCAAGAACGAAGGTGAGGGCAAGAACGGGGGCAATATTAAGAACGAGGGTAAGGGCAAGGGCGAAGGCAAGGGCAAGGACAAGATCAAGAGCAAGAACGAAAGCAAGTGCAAGTACGAGGGCGAGAGCAAGAGCGAAGGCACGGAAGAGAACGTGGGTGAGGAGATGAAGACTGAGAGACAAGCGATGGCGAGGGCTGGTCGTGGCGAAGGCTGCGGAGTGCGAGGGGCGGGGCGCTCCCAGGCGTGCAGTCTGGGAAAGGATCGTGGGGAGGGGCGGGCGTGGGCGGGGGCGTGCTGCACGTCTCCGGCAGCTTCGCAGTCTTGACCTTGTTTGGCGCCGAATTCGCGCGTCTGGCGGAGGTAACCCACTTGCCGGGTACCGTTAGCGCAGACGCAGCTCGCCTGCTCGCCGCCCACGCGCTGGACGTCGTCCCGCCCCTCCCCTCCACGCCCCGCCCACTGCCAGCGCTCACGAGCAACCTCTCCGATGACTTGGGAGTTCCAGAGAGGAAAGCGAATGGATGGGCTGATGGTGGGCATGTGAGGTTCGAAAGACGTAAAGTTCGTCGAAAGTTTCTATAATTACGCTATAATTATGAGTTTGACAATCATGTACAATAGTAGCTTTTGAATTGCTTTGTTATCCAAAATCGGGTTTGCAGCATTTTAAATAATTAGATTGAATTATTATTTCAGTATCCAGCTGAACTAATGCTAACTGACCACATTTTAATAGAACACTGGTACTACTTTATGTCCTTGAGGAGTATTATAAAATCATCTGCGATTCCCACCTCGAACGGTTTTATATTCATTTTCCCTTTATCGGTATAAAGAAATTATCGTTTACACCCATGCAGCAGTTTAAGTACATCGTTTCCTTCTTTCAACTTTTCGCTATTTTTGTTTTGAAGCAAAGAAAAAATAAAGGAAGAAGGAAGAAAGGACATCAGGAAGTTTATAAACTAAATAATCACATCTATCGAAAATACTTCGAATCTTGTATGGGAGGGTTATTCTCAAGTTCGCGAGTTCGAACTCAGTAGAAACTTTCTGCCCCTTAAGAAAAAATAATATCCTTTGGTTCCCTTTGTTCGGACGAAGAACGTGGCTCCAAGGGCTAACAATACATCCAGTGGGGGATTTTCAGAGGAGGCAAGGGAGGCCAAGCCTTCCTACAAAATTCATTAACAACACTAATATATATATATATATATATATATATATATATATATATATATATATATAATATATATTAGTGTTGTTAATCAATTTTAAACCAAATTAAAATTATTAGAAATAACTTTGTATAAAATTTATATAAATGTTTTCGACTGGCGAGTAAACATTTAAAATGAGTCGTTTCTCTTGCTGCAAACATAGCGATACAATTCAAGACGGAGCCAAGCAGTTCTATGCGTTACACGTAGGTAGTACCATTAAATATTAGCACTGCTTGTGCCTGCAGGAGACCGGCGGCCCACGCTGACGCGCACCTCCCCTGTTGCCATGGGGACGTCCCTCAGCCAATAAGAAAAGAGTAGCTTCCTTTTGTCCAGCCTGGGAGTTGGTTTGGCACGGACGCTCTCGCGCGCATGGCCTCCTCCTGTGTTGCGGTCATAGACAGTGTTTGCGATGGATCCATTGTGTGGCAGAGCCAGTATTTCAGTGGACACTATACAATCTTTATTGGAAGAGCCGTTTTCACGGAGAAGGGATCCTAAAAGAAGAGAAATATTAAATCGAATTATTTTATTTGGAATGTCGCCAATAACAGTTTACTAGTAAACAAAAGGTCAGTTGACTTTCAATTTCACAATATGATTCCGTGCCTGAATGTGTAAGGGTCTCCCCAAGTTTTGAACCCACCGTCCGCCACTGCATACGCTGCACACGTCCGACAAGTGAACGAGCATTTCCATCGCCAGGCGGGACTTGTGTGTCATCGGCCACGCGCGGCCTGTGCACGGGCGTTGGCGACCCCTGGGAGCGGCGAAAGGGACGCCGCTGCCGCTGCCGGTGGCGGCCGAGGAAAGTTAGCGACCTCTGCGCTCATGCAGCCCCACGTGCGAGTTTTTTTTCTTTTTTTTTTTTCCAAAGAGCAGAAGCAAATGGATAAATGGAACACGGGTCTCATGCGCTGTGTAATAGACGCTGGCTCAAAGCGATGTACGTGTTATGTTACCTTCGCGAAAAAATCACCAATTTGATAGGACAATTTGACTCCCGTTGTTCTTGCATTTCCAAGTCGACGGCGAGGCTCCTTCCTTCACACTGCGATTAAACATCTTTGAGGCCAGCCAACGTAAAATTTCAAACGTATTTGTTTACCCCAAATTCAGATACGGCTTTTCCCTCGTGGAATTACCTCTCAAATAGTTCTGCTTAATTAAATTCGCGCGGTTTACGCGTGCACCATTGACCCGTAAGCTTTAGCTGCGAGTGCTCTTCGCTGTCTGGGTGACGCTGCGTGAAAGGTTGTTCAACCTACCTGGAGACGTGGCTCAGTGCATCGACTGATATCACTACAGTCACTCTGACCGGGATTCCTTAGGTCCGAGTCCCTACAGTGGAACGATTTATCGACACTAGCTTGTCAGCTCGGTCGAATTCAGTCGCTGTCTGGAGGAGAATTCTAGAGGACGGCTGCTCTGATCGGAAGTTTTCTGTGGTTTCTCCGATCAACACCAGGCGAATGCCGGAGCAGTACCCTAACAAACGTACCACAGACAGCGCGCGATCTTCCTTCCTCTTTCTTGTCCAATTCCCATCCCTTACGCACACACACTAACATGCACTACACTACCACATACTCCGGGAGACAGGTCGGGAGCTTAAAACTTGTCCCAGCTTGGGTGTCTAGCTGGTGGGAAATACCTGGTTAGGGAAACCTCGTTAGCCGACTGTAAGTTGGCGCCGGATCTCGGCATCCAGCGGGGGAAGATCACTGCCATTTCCAGATCAAAAAAATGCAATACACTTGCAGGATTAATGATCTCAGTAGTTGACGTGCTCGGAATTACTAACAACCAACCAATCGGCTTTTCAACCACCTTGCCGTGGTCTTCCTCAGGGGTGCCCTACAGACTGGTCAGGGTTGGCAGACGAGCCCTGAGGAAGACCACGACAAGGTGGTCGCAACGTCGGCATCTTAGCCTTCGACGCAGCGTTACCCAGACAGCCAAGAGCACTCGCACGATTGGACGCGAAAGCTTATGACTTCACATAAGCTTTAGCAGTTTGTGAGAAGATTACTCGCGTAGTTGGCGGGAGGGCAGTTTCTCATCTGAAGCAAGAGGCAACAGCATCACCGGAATCTGACGCTCCAGCGCCACATGCGCCCACACGGAGACCCCAGGCAGAGAACACTTCCAGATCGGCCTGCGACGGAACGTACTCGCAACTTCGTCCCTGTCTTCTTGCTTGATTTTTTCTTCCATCTCTTGCCCCTTTTTTCCACTTTTCTTTGTTCTCCTTCTCCTTATTCATCTACATTTTGCAGTCTTCGTATTGTACATGTTTATCGTATTTTTCTCCTGCATCTTCTTTCTCTTCTTCGTCGCCTGCTACTACTTCAGCTTTAACGTATTCTTCGTCTTCTACATTGCATTTTTTTCCTTCGTATTCACCATCGTATATGTCTTCAGTTTCCTCTACTTCTACATCATATTCCTTCCATTTTTCTTTTTCCTCTTTGTCTTTTTCGCCTTTTCTTTGATTGTCCTTGTGTCCTTCGTTTCTCTTGCGGTATGTTTTCATTCTTCGTGAACTTTACAAGTGACATAAACCCTTTCGATGTATTTGTCACCAGTCGTTTTAATATCAAATTACTGTCAGATTACTGATGTATTTTTAAGGAGCGCCAGAAATCATCGCCCTACAGACTTCCACGACTACACCGCACTGTACCACATCCATACAGGGAAAGTGCCATCAAGTACTGACAAATTATTCTTGCTTTTCCTTTGTAAGTCGCAATTTATAAATGGATGGTGGCTTCACAGTAGTTTTCTTGTGTTAGACGAGACACATACCTGTCTCTAGGTGAAAGCATACGTGCCTTTCGTGGGATTTGAAGGTACAATTCTAGCGCACATAATTCCCCCCTTGCATTGGACCTCCATCATTCGCCTCTCATTCTCTCACCAATTCCTAAATTTTACTTGAATAATTTTACCTCCCTCTTTTAAAGTTTATGTATTTGAATATACGATTGTGTTGGAGATTAGAGTATTTTAAAGAAACAAATTTGAAGGTCTAATATTTTGTCGGTATATTGTCATTCTACGCTTTTCGCAGTCTCTCTTAGATTGCAGTATTCCACTTGACTGTTATTCAACTTTATCAAAAATGGCATAGATTTCAATTGTTTTTTAGATTATATTAATGATACAACAATATTCTATTTTATATTCTATTTCAGTGATAATTTTCAACCTTTAGTCATTAAACTTTTTGTGTAATGCAGTAAATGCTATGTTAATAAATATTTTCTTTTTCTAAAATCTAGTTATATCTCAGGTGTTATATCAAAATTGGTAGAGGCCGGCCCCGTTGCCGAGATCGCTAAGGCAGTAGTGCCGTAGTGATCTCGGACCGACGGGTCGCGGGTTCGAGTCCCGCCTTGGGCGTGGTTGCATTTGTGTTCGTCCTTTCACCCCTTATCATCACCATATCGTTTCATCTTCAAAGTTACCATGCCGTTAACTCCAATAGTGGTCGCTAACAACCTAGATGTTGATGCGACCTTAAATAACAAAAAAAAGTTAAAACACATGCGTTGTAATATTACTTTGAAACCATTCATATGAGACGCACACTGAACTTGTTACCACTAAGTATCTCATTCAATATAGCTACAAATTTTAACACAACCTAGTAATTCTACATATTCATGAGTTAGTGATTAAATTAATGACTGTATTATGATTAGTTTTTGTTGACATTAATTTTATGTTTCACATTTTAACATTTTTTCTAATAATAAAATAAAAAGTTCATTTTGTAATTTAATATTATTTTATTAATTTTTTTAATCGAACACAAAATAACTGAGAAAATTGGTAAAAGTAGTATCAGCAGGTCGAAGACGCAAATTTATCTCATTAAAAACATGGCGATTATTAAGGTAACTCAACAATTCTGATTTCACAACAGCAGCAGGTTTGCCCTTTCAAATCTATTACATTGTAATATTAATTGAAAAGATAAATACAGCTACTGTAGTGCAGTTGAAGGCATTGATTCCGTTGCAACAGTCTTGAAATATTTGAGCGGTCACAGCAACCGCCAACAGTTTTACCTTTCCTACGGCGCGGAGTATGCTGATCACGTGCCGTGGGGTTCGTGGTGTTTTGACGTAAAAACGTCTTTAAAAGCAACATTCCAGGCTGTTGTAGCAGGTCCCACAAGGATTAGCGATGAAACCCGTTTGTCGCCCGCAAATATTCCATTAATCTCATGGCCCGATTGGTGGGGTTGTCGAGAGGATAATATTTTCTGAATTCAGTAGACTATCGTCGGCCGCTGATAGTGTGGAAGTTAAATGTTTGTGCGCCTACGTCATCAGTTAGGGTGGATTTGAATGGGTCTGGAAATCCGTTTTGCGCAACCGATAGATCAGTCATATGACCGCAACGGGAAGGATTTGACAAGAAATTTGAGCTATACGTGTAAATTATAAAGTTAGCTCTATCAAAGTATCAAAGAAGTAAAAATGTCAAAGACGAGAAAGAAGCGGCAGATGAGAAAGAAAGAGGTGACAATGAGAGAAGAGCGATACAGGAGGGGACTTTGAGATGCAGCAGTGTTAGTGATGACAGGCAGAACAGTATTGGACCGATGATGATGGCGGACTCGGTCATGTCAGTGTTCCCCAAAAGCGCGTTCTCGACGAGCGCGGTTATGCAGCGTTGGCGTTGGTGGCGGTGCAGGCGGAGTCGGTGTTGGCGTTGGCCGTGGCCGAGTTGGTGACGGAAGCGTGGGCGCGGTTCGGGGTGGTGACGCAGGAGCCGGACAGGGACGAGGCGGGGGGTAATCGAGGGTAGGCGGGGTAGACGGTGCGGAGAGGGGGCGGGGCAGGACAGGGGGGCGTGGTCGAGGTGGGAGTGGTGCAGGGGCAGGGCAGGCAAGGAGCCGGGCAGGGGGGCGGTGGCGGGGAGGGGGCGGGGCCGGCTGTGCGGAGTCAGCGGAGCGGAAAGCTCGCGCGAGGCGTTGTTTGCATTCCTCGGGCGACCGACTGGTCTCCATTCAGGAATATCTGCGCCGCCGCGCGGCCCTCCTCGCCACGCTCAAAAATAGCCCGGCCCCAGGCCCTTGGGTGACTCCAGGGTCACCATTAGAGTAGCTCCACGCATTCGATATTCAATGAGTGACTGCTCGCCGAATCCCGAGTAGTAGTGTGGATGAGTTACTCTCTATTTGCTGAGTGCCAAACATTCCGTCAGTGGCGGCTCGTGCTTAGGTTGCACAACCACTAGAAAATGAGAAAGATCTCACAATACCTGTATCTTAGGAATATACCTTTTACTTTAAATGACATCCAATTTTCAAGATATGGCAGCAATATCGATATATATGAAATCATTCTGAAAGCAAACAGCATCCAACGGGTGCTCTCTACGGGGTCTGGTGCCTCGCCAGAAATTGCACCACGCTCTTGACTGTATTATTGGATTTACTGTTATACTCTTTGGCACTTTGATTTAATACGGAGATAATACGGCCTTTTGGTAGCGCAAACAGGCTAGTGGCGCCGTCTAGCTGCGCGGCGACGGAGTGAGTCTCAGGGGAATACCCATATTCTGTCTTCGTCTGCCTCGCTGCAACGTAGTTTTATGAATTTCGCTTGTTATTGAAAGTACACAAGTTAAGTCAACAGATTGACTACATTTAATGCATTGATGGTATTTGAAGAATTTATTTTAATTTCATATTAGGTTTCAAGATTCAAAACGTACGATGAGTTCTTTGTGTAAAGGTGGCCGTTCAAGATGTATAGTAAGGGACTTCCATCATCGCGGAAGCCAGTGCGGCTGCAGCTGGCCAACAGTTTGCGAGCGTCCGTATGAATTAAAATGTATGTCGATCTTTCATGATTGCCAAATATACCAGTGTAGTAAAGTTTTCGAAATAAAAGCATTTTATTTGTGTGAAACATGTCGAAGCAATAGTGCTTGTTGCACTGTGCTGGAGTCGAACTTAAGTGCCCAATCGAAATCAAAGCAAGAACGACGTGCGTGGGAGGTGTATATGTCTTACGCGGACACGTCACATAAAATTATGTAAGCAGTGTTGCAATATAGACTTTTATTGCACTTGGTTTAAATTTATATGAGTTGCTTACATTTTTATTATGTATTCGTATTTTGAATTTTGGAAATTACATTACCGTCATTCGATGGAGGTGCAACCTCCAGTCTGTTAGGGCACCAGCCGCTTCTGCATTCCGCGGTCGCTCTATCCACAGCATGTCGGTCTTTTAGACACATCCAAGGAAAAACACATTCGCTCAGCACCTCGGCAATTCGAGATTGGGAGAGAAATTGCATGCTACTTGCCGAATGAGTGAAGGCGCCTTTAAATTGATTCAGATATGACATACCAATATCTGTCCTGAATTTGTGTTTAGTTGTAATTCTTTTGCAAGAATGGCGACAAAACACGCAAATGTGCAAATATACTGATTGTGTTGGAAGGAAACAAGATAAAAAAAATTTTGGGAAAATGTTTAATAAACAATATCGTTAGAGCCCTGAATAAAAGGGTCACGTTTCGAAACCTGTTCAGAGTGTGAGAGTGGGAACGTTTTATTTCTTGGGAACATTCTGTTGCGGAAATTCACAATTGTGGTCTAAAGCAAAATTTATATTGTTCTTATTCCATTCGTGAACTTCAGAAATAACACAATTTTCAGGTCATCCTTGGTTTGTTTCTGAAGAACTAAATTTAGATTTCATTACCCTTTCATAAATCTAAGGTACAGACTAGTATTATTTTTGTCATTCATAAATATCCTGAAGAGCTGAAAATGCGTAAAACATTCTCACGCTTGAGGGGTAAGAGGGACATGTGCCGAACATGACATATTCCTTTCACTGTAAATAGCAAACTTCGCCTGCCAGAGCTTTTCTTCGTCACATTGCTACAGAAACTGAGGCAATTTTAAAGGAAAGCTACTCTATTTTTACCTCCACCGGGAATCGAAACCGGGAAGCTAGTATGCTGCACATACGCTATCCTAGATGCTACAGTAGATCATTGCTTTATTATTGTTTCCTAATGCTTCAACTACTTTGGTCATTAGTCCAGTAAGTATAGTGCATGCTTTATACCTGGAGGTGGCGGTGTTCTTCTTCCCAGGAACATGAGATACGTTGTATTGCGAAGTCCCGCAGCGGGGTACCGCTCTAGTCGGGACCAGCTCCAAGCTCCAAGCTCCAGGCTGATCTCCCGACATACTCGTATGTGATAGTGTATTGCTTGAAAGTAAATTTTTGTATTTAAAAGGGGAGAGAAGGGACAAGAGAGGAAGGAAAAATCACGCGCGGTCCGTGGCCCGTTTCTTGAGGTACTGTACTGGCATTTCCCTTGTATTGGTCGGAGAAACCACGGACAACTACCGATCATAGCAGCCGCTCACCTAAAATCTCCTCCAGGCGTGGTTGAGTTCGATCAAATTATTATACAGTGTCGAAAATCCACCGCCATTGGGACGTGAACGTTAGGGCCTCCCGATGAGCGATTCTGCAGTTTTAGTGGGAATGCTGCATGTAAGTTATCGTAACGGGGCAAATAAAGAATATTAGTTCCATTCGTCATTATTAAAAAAATCACTATTTCAAGAATATTACATACGAATGATTGCTTTTGTAAAGTCAGGGATGGTTAAAGTTCCTGATATTTTCACAAAGAATAAGACGTTCAAAGCTGTTTCTCCGTTTAGCACGGACGTTTTCAATTTGCCGAGTTGTTTAGGACTCGATGTGAGAACGTTTCTCTACTGGTGGGGAATCCGCACGTGGGTTTGAGAACAACCGGGGTCACATGTTGACGCACACGTGGATTGAAAGTATTCCGGCAGGTAGTAGTCGCGCGCATGTGATTTCTTCGTTGAAAATCATTTCTGTATAGTTAGGCTGTGTAACAGCTGAATATCGTCGATGTTTTACAACCTTCAGAATTCACGTTGTATTACTTGACCTTCATTTCTCTCTGTCCGATAATATTTTCCCCTCAGATTCTTGAATGATAGAGGTATATAATTAAAAATTATCCAAATTACATTATATTAAATATTCAACTTTAAATTCAATTAAATTAGAGAAACGAATAAACACAAAGTGGTACTGCATTTGGACTCTCTCTATTAGAAAAGTCGAACTAGAAAGAGTAAGTGCCAAAATTAAAATACAAATTACTATAAACTTTGTGATGTACAAAATACTGATCAATTCTTAATTTGCCTTAATCCTTTGTCCAATTATTTCCTTTCCATGTACATTTACCGGCCGTCTTGAGAATTTCAAGGTTTGACACAATTAACTATGTATTCGAGAATATCTATCTTAAATGAAGTGGGAGGCCTTGAATTTTACTTCAGATCTGTGTATCCCTTGTTGATCTCTTATCATACCAGAAATACTTTTCTTCTTTTCTTACCAGCGATTAACAAGCATGTTCCGACCTTCTCGTGGTCTTTGCGGTAACATTACATTTCGACCAATGTGGACTACAAGCGATAACTGCTCGAGGAAAACGCACTATTTCTGTGTTTCATTATACAGTATTTAAAGTTTGTTATATAGTTTCACATGCTGTCTTTGAATTCAAAGATGTTCAATATTTTGGATTGCTTCATGTCTTTGAAATGTATTTTCCCGTATAAGATTTTTTTAATTTCATTTTTCGAACTAAGGGGCCTCGTAAAATTGCTAATTTTAGAGCATCTTTGTATTTTTCTGGACTTTCCTCCACTTCTATATACTATTAGATACTTTCTTTCTAATATTTCCTCACTTATTTTGAATTTTCCCATCTCTTCAAAACGTTTGAGTTTTTTCCTCAGTTCCTTTCTTTTTCGTATTTTCTGAATCTTCCTCGGTTACCTCCTTCTCTTGTATTATTCTTTACTTTTATTAACCATAAAATTCTGATTTTCAAGATTTTTTAAACTTCTTTTTGTGTTGGCATTCATTGAATTGCTATTAAAGTTAAACCTATTACCCAAAGACCCAATTTACCTATTTCTTTTTGACAAATGATTCTGGAGTTTTAAGGAAGGCGTGGATTTGCAATGTCGCATCTGGGGTTCTGAAATGTTTTCTCTGATGAATTTTTCCCAGCCTCTAAGGTTCCGTTAATATTTTTCTTGGTCAATTTGGATATCTGAAATTATTTGCACTTATTTCCAGCCAATATTGTATTAAAATATCTTTGAATTTGTCTCACGAAATTCACTCTGTTCAACTGAAAGACGTTCCCCAGGCCTACATTCCCTGCGATACGCGAGAATCCTGCATACGAATTGGCAAATCTATTTATCTACGTTATCTGATTGAAATGATAGAATACCTCTTCGTCCAAAACACATTGGCCAGTGTTGCATTGCTAGAGAACCATCCCATGTTCATTCTTCACTCAAATATAACAAATACTGTAAAAAATAGGTTAAAATAAGTGTTTATTCCATATATTTAAAATGAAATGTGCTTTATTTGAATAGGAATGTCTTCAAAATTGTAGCAGTTGATAAACGTTTTCTGGTTAGTGCAAATGTAAGAAAATGCATAAATCCGCCCGTATGGATAATAAACGCTTTGAATTGTTAGTCGAGGTGAGTGTCACGTCCGTATCAAGTCACCATTTTAACCATGAGAATTCATCCTTGTCTGTTGCTAAAATCTGTCCACAGTATTGGACTACCCTTGGATTGTTGAACCACAGAATTGGAAAGGCCTTTGTGTTGACTCGCCAACTAGTTCTGCACCTCTAGGACTCTGAGGTCTCCATGACGAACCGGCGAGGACACCTAGTCCGTTCACGAGATGGGAGGGAAAGGCGATGTCACACGTCATCTATGGCCTCTTAATTTGAAACGCACGCGACTCAGTCTAAGGTGAACGGGAAATAGATAAAGTGCTGTGTCAACTTATCGGCTGCTTTCGCGGGTTAGCGACTATGTAACAAGAATGGTGAGAGATAGTACTTCGTTAACGACAAGAAGCTTTTCTAACAAAAATGTGTTCAAGGTGTTCAGTTGGTGAGCTGAGAAGCAGAGTTCCGTACAAGTGTGTCATGGGAAGCACATTTAATTGTTTAACATGGCTTTTTGAAATCGTAGTAGATTAAAGAAAGAATTCATTACGGAAACGATTTACGTTGCTTATATTCTAAGCTACCGTAGTTCCGACGTATGAGGCAATTTTTACAATTATGTCTAATAATAAAACTGTAAAGTATATAACCACAACTTTTATATTCAAGATTTTATCACACATTTCTCCCATGGAGTTTAGTCAGAAACCCGACCTGAAAATTAAGTGTGGCATTCTTCAAAGAGACGGAGAATAAGTGTTTTGGAAATTGGTAGCCAATGTTTCTCTAAACCATACAATTTTTTACATGTAATTGAATAGATGAAAATGGCGCTGGGGAATAATGTCCTAGAATGTTTACAAAAAGCAATATAATGTGTCTCTGGAAAAAATAATTCAGAGTACGAGGAAGATTAAGCGTTGTAAATAGAGAGAAAACACCAATACCCATTAATACCCACATAAACTAGTGCTGCTAAAACAGCACGTACTCTCTCGCCATTAGTAATGGAAATTAAATAGTTTCACGCAATAGATTTTTTTATTCAAAACTTTAAATGAAAATATATTTCTGGCATTGAATTCATTGTATAAGGTACGCAATGTATTTAGGAACATACGGGATGAGTTTTTTAGTCTTACAATATTCTTCGTAAGCAGTACGCGAGAAAGTAAAATAATTAAAAGTTAATCCATAAAACGATATTAATAGTGTTGGCAAACAAATTTAAAAATATTCAAAAATATATAATAGTAATTATTAAACAGTATGCTATTGTAATATTCTACAAATATTATTATTTTTATTTATTTATTGAAACTGTATAACAGGCTTTACCTATTACAGTTGCCGACAGTAGGTGCGGTCATTTACATAGTAAAACTTACAATTTTTGGTTACATTGGTTGGTAGACAATGTCAATTAAATAATGGCAGTCTCTTGTTTTCATGATAAAAATTATGTAAACAGGTCTATCTAGTAATTCTTATGAACAAGAAAACTCTTTAGACTTCATAAATATTACAAAAAGAATTTAAATACTTTAATTATATTACAAAGGAATATGAAAAAGACTTGTTGGCCACAGCTCAACATTTACAAGCTCTTTATAATTCTCTTTCATGACACATACTAGCAAAGTCTGATTCAGCACACCAAAAGATGTTCTTAAAATGACATGTTTGTGAAGCTCTGAGTACATTCCTAAAAGAACCTTCCTTTGAACATATTTGCAGAAAAAAATTTTCTCAGATAAAAAAAATTAAATCCTCAATTATAAATCATTTACTAATCTTACTACCCATCTTCAACAAAAGCATTAGTACATAAATTGAAGAATTTATCAATATACACTATTATGGCAAGTTTTCAGTAGAGAGTTATAGTGGAAAACTTTCATATGGCTCCTAAATGCTACATTATCACTCACTGTATTTACCTTACAGCAATTCACAAACTTCCATAAACTCGATCAATCATTAGGTGTTGTTTTTTTTATCATAGAATACTATATAATACTAATAGTCAATAATAAAATTCATTATAATTATCAATGTACACTATTATGGCAAGTTTTTTGGTACAGAACTATTTTAGGAACATTTCACATGGCTCCCAATGCTCAAAACAATATAATCTAAGCGCATACAATTGTCTCAAATTTAAACATTAATTTCTAGAGCAGGTCTGATAAAAGTACATTTCAACACATTAGGACAACATTCAGAACTACTTTTACCTAAAAATATACTGATGTACAACTAAGACATGGAACTCCTAACAGTTGCATACTACAGTATGTTTCATATTGAAGGATTTAAATCATGGATGACTCAGCAAATCTATGATAATTTTTTCACCGAAATAGTGAATGGGGAAACAAGTTTCATTAGATGGGGCAACATAGATTTGTTCTAATTTATAATGACTTGAAACATTAGAAAACCAATTATATATTTAATTTAACATACAGTCATTTTCAACAACCAATTCTGATTTATTTGAGAATATATATAAAAAAACTCATTTGTTCTTGAGTCGTTTCATAAAGAGAATTTAGAAAGTCTCTTAATAAATTGTATTATTCTGAAGGAAATGCTATTCTGAAAGCACAAACGAACGTAACTTAAGGCTAGAATTTATAAAATTGAACAAAGAACGTACTTCTTCTGGACATTCAGTATCAAGAATCGATATAAGATTGTTATCTTTTATAAAGGTATTTCTCAGGTTATCGTACTGGGAGCATAGCTTTATTATATGTTCTAATGTTTCATACTGTTCTAAGTTACATAGCTGGCATCTCTCCATTTCTGTAATTTTGTACAGTATATCATTACAACATTAACATCATATTCTACAAATATATAAAAGTATTAGTTTATTAATACCGCTAACGAAAGGCAGCCGTGATTATCGCCTTCTGTTACATCCAACATCCAACTGCCACAAAATACTTCTGAACTTACGATCATGAAGCGCAAGATTTTCAGAGCGGGCTACTAAGTTTGACGCCCAATTACACTAACAATACTCATATTTTCGAAAAATTCAACATGACCTTATTTGAAAATATGTTTTTGATGAACACATTTCATTAAGAAAAAATTGTATCTTCATAATTGTAGTTGTAGGAAGTCGCCGAAAATTTTTGAATGTTTGCAATTTTCAAAATATTAGGGTTTCAATCAACATGAGATCTGCACCATTCTCTTAAACGTACTTCAGACTATCCGACAACAGTATTTAATCAAAATCAATGGCTCCATTTGTTTGAAAATTTTGAAAATGTCCGAGGGTCTTCATGTACAGAACCCTCCAAAATTAAAGTATCAGTTTCAAATGCAAGGGGCCGCGACATCCACCAGATCGATCGAGGATCTGGTGGACGTTGGAAATTTAGGAAAAAGTTTTGGAAAAAATCAACTCAACATTGAGTTTAACCGCTAGCGTTGTTCACGGACGGACAGACAGACGTTTTGTCGTCAATCGATTTTTCGGTATCAAGGACCCTACACCACGTGTTAGAGGATTTTTTTCTAAACATGTGGATTTATCTATTTTTTTCTTTACCAAGCCCCTCTAATTAGAGTTTTTCTGCCGAAAATTCGCCGTTTTCTCGCGTAGCATTACATAAATTTCTGTTCTTCAGAAGTTCCTTCTTAGTCCCGAGATCGCTAAGGCAGTAGTGTCGTAGTGATCTCGGACCGAAGGATCGCGGGTTCGAGTCCCGCCTCGGGCATGGTGGAATGTGTGTTCGCCTTTTCACCCCTTATAATCACCATTTCGTTTCATCTTCAAAGTTACCATAACGTTAACTCCAATAGTGGTCGTTAATGACAGATGTTGATGCAATCTTAACAAAAGAAAAGGATATTCTCGACTTCTAATTTCTTTTTCATTTTTATACTATTATTTTCGCCATCAGTCCCGCCTTCGGGCCCCGGGCGATCGCCCGGCCTGCCCATGCCTAGCGCCCGCCCCGCGCGTGGGCGCCGTGTAGGGGCTGTCGTGGAAGGCGCGCTCGGCCCTCCGCCTGGGAAGCGAGACGTGTCTATGCGGGCCGGGGTCGACGCCCGGTCGGCGCAGCGGCGGCGGCGGCGGCGGCGGCGGGTGAAAGCCGGCGGGGGCGGCTCGCGGTGACGGCGCGGGGTGGGGGGTGGGGGCGCTCCGTGGACCCCCCAGGTCGTTGCGGGGGTGCCACCGGCGCGGCGGCCCCACGAAGGATGGGAGGACGAAGATGTACGCGTGGAAGGAATGTTGTAATTTGTGTTATGGAATTTTTTGCTTACGGACTGCCGGGAGGCATTCGCTTTCTCGTCAGGATTTGTAGTGCATAAGTGAGTGGGTTGTGACTTAATAGATCAATGACCCTTTGAGGACAATTTATTAATGTAAGGTATAGGAAGTGGAGGAGGCGAGATTATGCGAGACGTTTGGTCCGTTGTTGAGGTGGGACAGTGGGTTCAGGAATGTACAGAGTGATACATTTCATAACAAAGGTCTTTTGGGGATTAGTGATTAATTTAAGTACTCTGAGGATATTGAAAGAAAGGTTGCTCGTTGTTCTGTACTCCATTTGTAGTTACTGTAAAAGCATTCATCTTTATTATAAATAAACCACGAAAACGAACCTATAGTTCCGAGGAACAGTCATCTGTTCCTCCTACTATTATTTGACTCATCTGAAATTTACTTCCCCAGAACATTTCGCCTTCGAAACTTCATTTAGATTCTGGGATACATCAAGCAGTCAGAGGGGATATTTCAATGTTGCTTAACCGTAATTGCCTTTGTAACACTAAAGACTTCGCTGGAAAAATAAGAAATTCCTTTCGGGTACAAAAGCTTCAAAATTGAGTCGGATCGATAACAGAACATCAGTTTCAGAAAAAGTCTCTTATAACATTTAGCATATTCTTTGCGTGAGGCAAATGACAAAGCAAGAAGATATATATTTTTAAAAACTTTTCAGTACAACGGATCCGCCGGAATGTCTTTTCGTCAATAATTCGAAATCATTTTCTCATAAGTTTCACTTTTTCTCTGCTGGCTAAAACGACGCTAGTCTTTCTAGAGTGTCTATAATAATTGTTTTTACCCGGCATGACCAAGAACATCAACTTTACTTTACTGTCTTTTTGTGATACTTCCCACTCTCCTATCAACTAAACTTTTGAGTTAACAAATTTTGTTGATCGAAAACCTAATCTATTTTCCGCCTCAGTATTTGGGTGGAGGAAGGGGATGGGGTGGGTAGATGTTGGTGCCTCGTTGACATACTCTCTTAGCAAGAACCTAAAATCAAGATTTATTTCAACGGAATGATGTATATTATGTTACATATATTTTAGATATTGAAAACCTTTATAACGAATGATAAATTAGTTTTATATTAAAATAGAATGAGTTGTTATTTGTTGAATCAATCACGTTATTATTTTAATATTGTATCATTTTGTTAAACATTTTTATTTGATAATGTAAATAACATAAAGGTAACTGAAAATGGTAGTTGAGAATGTCATTGCTCCTTGAGGTAGAATCCCTTCCTGATTGTGGTTTTTGTCCATCTTTACGGTGAACCGGGAAGCGAATGCCGAGATGATCCTTTGTTTGCTTCTAGAGAGCAAATATTGCTTTACTGTCTGAATCATCACATTGTGTTTACGTACATTGTTTATTGACTCAAAATATTCCTACTTCTACTATATTATTATTATTATTATTATTATTATTATTATTATTATTATTATTATTATTATGATGATGAGTGGTGCCCAGGGGCGCGGTCTTTGGCTATGCTCATATTTGGCAGACTCTCGTCAGGTGTTTCATTGGGTGTCCGACCCCCCAGATTTACTACTGAACAACTGCGTTTCCGCAGTTCTCCCTGCTTAATTTGAAGATCATGATATTTCCTTACTATTTCGATATCCTCATGTCGACCAGTTGTCAGATCTGGTATATGATCCAATCGACGATGTGTCTTGATCTTCCAGTCACAGAGTGTGGTTTGTTTTTGTTTTTTTTTAAACCACAGAGTCCAGATTGTGATTCCACCAATGTTCAGATGCCAGCAAGATATACTTACTACATTGATGCCAGTGCAGAACGTATCTTACTTTTGTTGTTATTGTTATAATTATTATTATTATTATTATTATTATTATTATTATTATTATTATTACTATTATTTTTACATGTTACTTTTATTTTTACTGTTATCAAACTTAAAACGTCTACCAAAATAGTGGTATTATTTCATTACATTAACCGACAATCTCTGATCATCGGAATGATCGCCCCCGGCGTGCTTCCGGGCGAGCTGCGCGGGCGGTCAGCGACCGGGAGCGCGTGCGCGGGGCGGGCGTGGGTGTGTGCGTGGGCGGCGCCTTGTGTGCGGCGCGGCGCCTATATTTAGCGCCCAGCCACGCACGCACAGAACCCCGCGCCCCGCGCTGTCGACACTCAGAGCAAACAGCGCAGGGGTGGGGAGGGTAGTATGTTTTGCGTAGGAGCCGTAGCCATTCGCACGTTTCCTTGCCAGTTCGCCCGCCCCTTCGCCCGCCCCTTCGCCCGCCCCTTCGCCCGCCCCTTCGCCCGCCCCTTCGCCCGCCCCTTCGCCCGCCCCTTCGCCCGCCCCTTCGCCCACCCGCACTTCCGTTCGCCCGCCTTTCCGCCACCCAAAAATATGAAATATATGAATAATACAACCTGTAAAATAAAGAAATAAACAGACAATATAGCAGTTATTTTCATACCAAGAATATCAGAAAAGTTGATATTTCATTTACATTCATTTTCATTCAAATAGCAAATACTCATATTTAATAGACTGCAGCCACTCCTTGGAGCCTGGATTTCCCATGTAGTCATAAGTAGTGACGCACTAAGTAGGATAATTTAGACAGTACGCGTGACATGTGAATAGGTGGAATGGCGCAATCAAATATTTACATTTTCCAGTCAAAATCGAAATTGTTTCGTAGTTTTGGGATGTATCCCGAGTTTATGAATATCTAATGAAATCATAGAAACCTCTCACATGACTGGAGGCTGCATAGTTGTCTTTCAATTTTTGGAGCACTGGGAAATTAGTAATGTAGATGCTTGAATAATTGGAGATTGTCATTTCGCTTTTCCCGTGTCATCAGTATTTTCTCCTCTTCTCCTATGTTCTCCCTTACCCTTCATCTCTTCATTCCTTTTCATTTTATTACGTTTTCTTTGCCTTGCAATTAATATTCTACCAAAATAATCTTTGAAATTCCCCTGTAATATCTTTTGAAGTTGGATATTTAGCCAAACGTATGACAGAATTCATTCGATGCTGTCATGTCGGGACCTCCCGCGAAGCTTTAACCTGAACAGAGAGCCCATGTCGCAATTTATTGCAGTCGTGCTGGAGGGCAAGAGGAAATGTAATATGTTACTAATTGTACCGTTATGCTATTATTCATTCTTGATCCAACATAGGAATGTGATGAAATATTGAATTGTGTGTCAGGTTCTACCTTCTTTGATTTAATGCCTCCGAAACCCTTTTTTCATTGTAGTGAATTATACGCCTGAATTCTTGTCGTGTAAGAAACAGACGTTTCTAGAAGCATTTCAAGATGCATACAATACAAAATACAATGCATTACAGGTATATATTCCGTACATATTTTCTCTTTCTTAAGGAAAATTTTCCTTGATGTTTGACTAATACTTTTATTGAAGTTCACAATTATTGAAGTTGATCTTTTCTTATCCGTCCGTGCGCTCATCACTCACTCACGATTTTTTTAATACGATTAAAATTTTCTGTCTACCTTTTGCGGCATGTGAGGTATCAATCGGCTCGTGATGGTTTCCTAGTGGGGAACAGGCTATATATTCGAATCCGTTGAGATTTATTATTATTATTATTATTATTATTATTATTATTATTATTATTATTATTATTATTATTATTATCATTATCATTATCATTATCATTATCATTATCATCATCATTATACTTAAAAAAATAGCAGATAAGAACAGATGGAATTGTGGGGAAAAGTGAAGCATCAGAATAAATTTTATGTAGACCACTTATCTGTCCACCATTTTGGGGCATGCAATGAATCATTCGTCGCGTCTCTATAAGCTGGTGGAAAACCGGTCCTTTTTGAGGTGTCCTTCTCCATCTCATTGGAAACCCAAATAATTAAATATTTACATACTTTTAAAACTGTTTAAATCATCGTACTCGCCGTCGCCACACTAACCTAGAATTTAATTATTTATAAGGTGGATGTACAAAATATACTATTACACACACACACACACACACACACACACACACACACACACACACACACACACACACACATATATATATATATATATATATATATATATATATATATATATATACATGAACTAGTACGTATACCATTGCAGCGCCACAAGTTGCATGTGAAAGGATGAATGAAGTGGAACTGAATGTGATTTGGTTGGTTGCAGAGGCTGCGCTCCCCGCTCACCGCTGCTCTGTGCTGCGCGTCGGCGCCGGCCCTTCGGCGTCACAGGTGAGCTCCCTTCGCCCTCCCGAACAGGCTGCTTCAGCCGCGCATATATACATTTTTAACATAATATAAATAAAAAAATATGTATAAGAGGACGAGACGACTGGAGAGTACATCTATACCACCCACATACACTGCAACAATCCTGGTTGCGGCATTAGGGAATCTCATTGTATGAGGAATTGCTGACACAAATATCGAAGATTTAAATTTTTTCTAGACTGAAATTTTGTCAGGATAGACTCAATAAGCATGGCTTGGCAAAGATGATTTTCGCCCTTTGAGAATCACCACTCCCATCCAGAATAGAATCCAATGACCTAACCAATGAGTGAGCTGGAGGGGGGACTGCATTCTTGTACTTCGCATGTAAGCATCGTCTGAATCGATTGGAATACCGGACAAGGAATGTTTCACCTTCTTTCCTTCGAGAGCGCCTCCTTCGCGGTAGGTCAGTGCAGCGACATCGCCGTCAGGCAGGCAGACAGGCACGCAAGCAACAGTTTGCGGTTTTCCCACGGTGCAAAGGCGAGAGGGCAGAGACGCGGCGCGCGGGTCGGCTGTCGGAGCGCGGTAGACCGCATGGAGGGAGCCCACCCGCCCACTCGCCCCCCACCCGCCCACTCGCCCACCTGCTCACTCGCCCACCCGCCCACTCGCCCACTCGCCAACCCGCCCACTCGCCAACCCGCCCACACGCCCACTCGGCCACTCGGCCACTCGGCCACTCGCCCACTCACCCACCCCCCACCCGCCCACTCGCCCACCTGCCCACCTATCCACCCGCCCAAAACCCACCCACACACCCGCCCATCCGAACACCCGCCCACCCGCCCACCCCGTCCACTCGCCCACTCGCCCACCCCGCCCACGCAGACCACCCAGCCTACCCAGTCCGCTCCATCCACCCACCCAGACCACTCTGCCCACCCACCCACCCCGCTCCGCCCACCCAGTCCGCTCCGCCCAACCAGCCCGCTCCGCCCAACTAGCCCGCTCCGCCCGCCCGCCCACTTCGCCCACCCCGCCTACCTGCTCACCTTGCCATCTCCGCCCACCCTGGCCCCGCTCCCTGCCACCTAGTCCGCTCTACCCAACCGCCCACTCCGCCCGCTCCGCCCGCTCCGCCCGCTCCACTCGCTCCGCCCAGCCGCCCGCTCCGTCGGCGCGACGCAGCCTCGAAACCCACTTCCGCCGCGGGCGCGCGCGTGCGCTTGCGCTGAGCTGAGCTGCGCTGCGCTGAGTTGTGCTGAGCCGCGGGGGCGGAGCGGGAAAGCGGAGGAGGAGGAGGTGGAAAGTGCCGCGCGCGAAAGAGGGCGGTGGACTTTGCCCCAGCGATGACACCGCGGCCGCGCGGACGCCGGCCCCCGCACGAAGCGCTAGGGGGAGGCGTGGCGGCGACAGCGGCCGTCTTAATGCTTGCTTACAATTATTGAATTATTTCATAACTCTAATTATCCGGACCGGGAGCGGTGGTTCAGTGCATTAACTGACATCACTGCAGTGCCTGTGACCGGGATGTTCTAGGTTCGAGTCCTAACGGCGGCAGGATTTTCAAAACTAGCTTGTCAGCTACGTCGAATTCAGTCGCTGTCTGGAGGAGAATTCTAGCGGTCGGCTACTCTGATCGGCAGTTTTCCGTGGTTTCTCCGAATGTCGGAGCAGTACCTGAACAAACGGGCCACGGACCGCGCGCGATCTTTCCTTCCTCTTCCTTGTCCTATCCTCACCCCTTACACACACACTTACACTCACATGCACTACGCTATCGCACATGCGGCGAGACCGGTCGTGGACTTAAAACTTGTTCCGGCTGGGGCGGTGCCCCGCTGGTGGGAGATACCTGGTTTGGGAAAGCCCTGCTAGTCGACGGTAGGTCGGCACCGGATCTCGCCATTCATTGGGGAAAGATCACCACCACCTCTCGATGAAAAAACATGCACAACACTCACGGGACTGATGGCCTCAGTAGTTGACGCGCCCAGAAATACTAACAATCAATCAAATTATCTGGTACCTCGTAAAATGAGATACTCGTATTATCAGATAACTTGACTTATCGGGTAACTCGAATCATTAAATGACTCGATTTATCAAAAGACGAATAATCGAATAATTCAAATTATAAAAAATCTTGAATAATCGAGTTACTCGAATTCTCGGATAACTCGAATAATGATGAGAGCACCACCTGAGAAAGAGAGCAGCGGACTTTGCCATCGCGAGGCTAACCGCGCAGGCTCAACATTTACTCTCTCATAAAAACGTTCTTGTCAAGGATAAACAAATAATAATAAATGTTTATATAAAGCATTTATTTTTTATCAACGACATAAAAAGCTTTCAGAGTTCAGAGTTTTCAGAAGAGAGGTTTATTAGGCTTCCACTTGTTGAGTTTTTGTATTAGTTTGCATCTACCCACGAGTCATTTAAAATTATCAAACATTAGTGTGTGCTTTCGAGGAGCAAATACGTAAAAGAAAAAGTTTCTGTATTTTATAATATAAAGGAATGCGTATTTTATTTTAGTGATTCAAAATAAATTAATTGAAATATTTGTTTAGAAATTACGTTGAAAAAATTCGCAACTCTAAAGATGTCACAAGTGGATTTACAATTCTAAACCAAAAAAAGAATGCACTGTGACGTTATTTTTTCAGACGTCTTTTTTTAGAAAACAATCTTGAAGCACGCTCAGCTGTGTGTAGAATCGCTCATATTTATTTGATCGTTATAAAAATAATTTAAAATGAAGAAAGGTCGGGCTCAGGTAATTTCCAGTTATGTGTGGTGTCCCACGGACAACGAACATGGTCCCCTGGGTCCGACAGGTTCACCGCGGTTGGTGTGTGCAAGACAAGGAAGAGGAGGCGGGAGGAGAGGGCAGAGTAGGCAGTGCCCCCACGGGTTATTCCAGCTGATGACGGAGTGGGTCTCCTCCGGCCCAATGCTGTATCCAACGGAATGTTCTGTGGCCTGCAGCGAAAATAAATCCATTTTTAGCAAAGAGCATGCATTATTCGTATCATATTTAATGTAAGAATGTTTTTGCACATCGATGCTTAAAGATAAGCAAACCCGGCTATTGTCACGTGATGCCGGGAACACCAATCACTGTCACACTTTGTTTACTACACAGACCGTGATTGGTGTTCCAGGAGTCATGTGACATTGCCCGTGTCCGCTTATCTTTGAGCGCCGATGTGCAACAACTCTCTTTATTCGATGTGTCTTCTAACTTAAAATATTGTTCATGCTACCTGCGGGCGCTCAGAGCTTAACAACCAGATCGCTAGTTTTACACCTTTTGTTCAATTTCGTTCACAATTCAAAAACACAATTCAACACCACATTTCGTTCACAATTCAAAACACGGTCATTTCATGAATTTCAGGAAGACATCGCGAGGTCCGGGTATTCGTCTGTGTTCTTCCTTTTCTCTTGTTCCTCGTACTATCGTCCACTGCATCGTCTTCTTCAGTACACATCGCATTATCTTTCATATCAACATTACAAGTGAAGCAGGGTTGAAGATAGTGGGTATGGGTCGTGCATCTCTGTAAGTAGGTGATGATACCTGTAGGTGCTTGCTTGATGGAGTGAGGTTCTATGGTATTATTTTTGAGGTACTGAAGTTCATTCGAAGCATGGAAGGCAATAACAAGTGATACACGCCTGCCTTTATTAATTTATTTAAAAAATGTGGATTTGTGTATATTTGTCTAATGACGGCAGAAATTTCCTCCTTGAGATTTTCCCCTTATTATACTATGCGATGATTTAAATGTGGCTGTCATTCGGAAGAGACAGTCCCTGAAGAAAATACGAGATGTCTATATCATAGAAATTTATAATGAAGGCTTTGTAATGGTTTAAATGCTGTAGGTCTAGCAACTTATAATCTTGTAGTATTTTCAGTATTCGTGGTAAATGGAGTAGTAAATAAAAAGCGATCGTCTATTTAGCACAAGAGAGCCGTCGGCGTAGGTCGTAATATTCTGTGGAGCTACGGCCATTCTTCAGTCTCTATGCAACTCACTGTCATACAATAAATAATTCCAACCGCTGTACATGTTTGGTCGACGTGCAGCAATGACACTCATTCGGCAGACGTATCCAGCACTAGTGCGAGTTTCAATGCTACAGCAGTAGTTATTTTGTTGAATCATCAAGGCATACTTCATACATAATGTTCAAGTCTGTAGAGCTACAGGCCGTCATCCTATCTCAATAGAGTCACTCCCTTTCACACTCTTCCTTCTTTGCACGTGAGCAGCGGAGTTACTACTTTCCCGGAACTTCTTTGCGCTTCAGGAGGGGATACTCCTACCTCTTCCTTTCACTCCGTGTTTTTCAAATTGTTTACCACACCTTGATCACATCAGAACAGAGCACAAGAGTTTGCCATTTAAATAACTCAAAAACACTAATATTTATTTCTTACTTTTAATATTTCGTTTAACCTGATCAATTTGCGTTTTGTTTACGAAACGAAACTTTTATCGAATAATTATTTATTAACAAATTTCAGTATTTTGAATGTAATTGGTTATTAAACTTATGGAATCGTACATTGATTTTTCGATTTTTGCTATTTTATTTTATTTTTTAAACGAAATGCAGAAGGGTCTCCTCATGAAGTAATTTTAGAATATCACATACGGGAAAACGCATAATCTCGGCGGCTATGATACCCAAACTAATCGGTTTTAAAATAATTCGTAGTTTATTGGTATTGCACCCGTATTATTGAAATGGTGATGGCAGCCCTAAAAATACTGAACGATGTGTTGTGAGGCTCTTTCGGTTGGTGTAACGTCACAACCTTCTCCCCCTTTTCTTCTGTTGATTACACGCTAACAAGTAATCATGGAGAAAATAAATGAAAATATCGTTCATTACATTTGCTACAAATCATAGTTCACGACAATCTTTCTCTTACTATTACTTAACTCGTACTATATACTTAATATCAATAAATAATCTACTTCTCAAAAATCGTTTCACAAATTGACTGCAATCCACTTCGTATGGATCTCAAACGCTTCGATTTGTATTAACCTTCCAAGTATTACGGTTCTTTGTTTTCATCAACTTCACTATTCGTCTTGCTGAACTTCATACAGAAACAAGGGTACAAATGACAATGTTATACTGTCAGTGTTGCACAGACAAGTGCACAATTCAAATTTTGATGAAAATTATGTTGCAGTTGTCTAACAGCAGGCTCTGGAAATTTGTACTTACCCACTCCTGTATTATAAAACATTTTCAAATTTGACACCTGATGGGCACCAAACGTTACGAAACGCTTTACTCCCTGTTCTTTTCCAGGGATCAACACAACAACGGTTTCAGTCCTTTTATCCTTTCTTAGCCAAATACTCGGCGTTGTTCGGGATTTCTTCATTTCCAATCCTTGTGAAAGAAGATAAATATCAAAAATATAATTAAGAAAATACAATTATTTTTCTTTCATTTTATTGTACAATACATTGCGATTAGATTAAACGTTTGTATCTTATTCACTCCTACTGACATCTGGCAGAAGGAACCAATCTGCTCTCTTCAAAAGACGAAAAATAATGATCGTTGTGCATTTAACAATATATTATGTAAATTGTTTGTTTCCAGTATTTGTGTTGTATTAATCTTTATCAAACATTGCAAGGATACTGCGACAATCCCGAAGAAGATACTCGAAAAATGTTGTATACACACACTACTTTTGTGGTATCGATGTCGTTGAATTCATTTTTATTAGCATAGATTTGTGCTGTTTTCTGGTTTAGAGAATACGGATTCTAATTTGGACGAAAATCGGCATAGAATTTAATCATACCAAACACTTAGCTCGTCTTCTTTTGTACTCCACAAGTGTAACATGGCACTCTAATAATTTTCTGCCTTTATAAAAATCCACCCTCCCAGCAGGATTTGAACCCGAAAACTTGTGTTTTGAAAGTCTGTGTGGTAACACTGGGGCGGGATTAAAGCAAATTACGTACGTATATTACGACAACACACATTTAAATGATGTTCATATTACAAACGATGTACGGATGACTCTTGTATGATGTTTTAGTATTGTGGTCTGCAGAAAATATAATCATGTGTACTGCTTGTAACTTTATCCTGTTGCGTTTTCATTATCATTAAACACGTCATGATCGTTCATCATCACACTATCATATTCACTGTCATGAAGGTATCGTTGTGGATGTCCCTTTATCCTTTATTTCTTTCCTATAACACATTCAATGGTTTCCGCCATCGTTTCATATCGAAATTTATTGTATAATTTCATTGCCATCGCAGAAATTCCTTTTCCCCCTCCAAAGTCAGTCTCTTATCCCTCCTCTACTTTAGCTTTAGCTTTTGGTATCTATATATGAATGAAAATGGGAAGAAATGAATTAAGTAAATTTTACTTTCCATTTCAAAATTGAAGAAGATACTTTTAATACATTATATTAGTTATAATTCACATTATTTAATGAACCACAGCTTAAATCTTACTAACTTAGAAATTGACTTTCATCATCGACAGTGCTACGAAATACTATATGAAGTTCTCAAAGGAAAGGAAAAAATTCGCTTGATGTGAACATCGATTTATATTAAAATGGGGCGATTTATATTACAATTGATTGAACAGCGCCACACTTATTTCTAAGCGCAGGCGCTGGAGAATGCCTTATGCCTCTCGACTGTTCAATATAGGACGAAAAATATCACGCAGAAAGTCAGGTCTTTTCATTCTATGAAATTATCTTGAAGCATTTTTCGGAAGATCTTACCAATTCGAGGAAAGACTATATATCCTTCAGTGGTGAATAACTTCACGACAAAGGAAGCTTGTTTATTGATATTCACAGCGATAAAATCCCAAGTTTTTAATTCGGAGAACTGGCTAAAATAAATGACAATCGTGTAAGTGCACTGTGCGCAACCCTTGGATATCCTTTAGACATGCAGCGCTGCTTGACGGGATGCCTAGCATAGACTAATCGTAGTATAGCATGATCAGCTATTAAAAATTAATTTGAACAAATTTTAGAACTAACATCCATCTAAGACAAAGCGGTAAAGGGATGACTTATTTACCAATCGGTTACGAACGTGTTCATGTAGAACTCATGTGGGTGAAGAGAATCGTCTATTATAATTACTAGGGATAGGATTTTTATGGCCTAAAAAATTGAAATAACCTTTTAAAAATATGCATATATCACTTAAAAATTCTAAGATATTCATATTAATATGCAATTAAAATCAACAATATTTCATTACCTCTATAAAACGTGCTTGATCAAATCCAGGAGAAGCATGCTTGGAATGAAAATATATATTTTTGTGCAAATATAATACATACAATCTACCCTACTTCGCAGGAGAAATAATTGTAATAAATATTGAATTTGGTGAAGAATTTTGTATCTCTTGTTGTATTCCTTCTGACTGGTTTAAAAATATGTTATCAAGAAATATCCTACAATTGAAAAGTATTTTATCATTAAAAGCAAAAAAACACGAACTGTGACAAGCTCCTTCGAATCAATGAACGCTCATAAATAGATTCTATGAAAAGATGAAACGTTTTATAGATAAGTCTATTTTAACGAAATATGCAAAATACGCGCCATTAATTATTACAATGTACCACCAGGAAAAATCGGCCAAATATGAGCAAATATGCACAAATATGCACTAAAAATTTAATCGCCTTAACATCATATTCTAACTAAATGTCAAGAAATTTCTCTTAACTATCCACTGAACAACGGACGAAAATATACAAAATCATATAAATCCGCTTCCTAATAATTACATTGCATTATAAAACTTGCTGAAGTATCCTGCGTTACCCTAAACTCTAAACTCAGTTTTTTCCTGAGGGGCCAGCTTAAAGCTATACCCGTCGCCCCGTCTGGGACGCACTACCACTCTCTACGATCCACATCTAGGGTCTTGGAAGGGGGTGTCTCCAACTCCCGCACCATTTCCACTTTCTCTAGTCCACCAGACCGGGACCCTGCCTACGATAACCCGCTGAGGTGGTCAAGCTTGCTTCTCGGTTATCCCCTAGACGTCGCTGTGGTCCGTAGATCCTTAGCGGAACGATGGTTAATGACTGGATAGGGTAGGAAATGACTGATGGAGCGATCGGTGGAATGCATATTGGCAGGGGAAACGGGAGTACCCCGAGAAACCCTGCCGCTAACCTGCTTTGTCCTCCACAAAGACGTGTTTTTGGCCGCGTTACCCCTGATTAATTATGGGGGTAATAGTCTAGTAAGAAAAGAAATTATTTGTACTAATGTTGTTACTCGCTCTTCCCTTCCTTGCCTTGCCCTACCCCACCTTGCCCTTCCCTGTTTTGCCTTGCCCGGCCCCGCCCCTTCCTCCAAGCTCAATCGCCTCCCTCCTAATAGCGAAGCGACATCGACAACAAAACGTCAATGTAGCCAAATATCAATGTTAATAATATATCGGCCAAAAACCATAGATGTTTTGAACATATTGTTAAAACCATGGATGTTATGGTTATGTTATGGTTAAAACCATGGATGTTTTAACGCTGGTTTAGTAGCCTCTGATGAATTACTCTTCAATAAACCGGTTTTGTCGTTCCAGAGATAACCCCACACAAACAGACACAAATCGCAAAAACATTGAATTGGTATTTATATAGTTCAAACAAGAATGTGATATTATAAAAGAGCAGTTATTTTGAAATAACAGCCTGTATTAATATTGATTAATAATTTTCATATATTGTACTCTTATTTCAACTTAACGCCATAAAAAATCACTTTAACTGCAAACAAATTTAACTGCTACTCATTTTTTTTCAAATGTTCTTAACGGACGGTTTAAACCCTTAACGAACGCCGACCGCTAAGAATGTTCGAAACAAATGAATATTATTGTATTTAAACATGGAGAATGCGTCTCATACTCCAAGAAAAGGTACTTCTTATTATATGATTTTTTTTCCTTTATATGAGGTGATATTCCGAGACATATAGAACGAAACGCGGCAAATAACACACACGACGGACTTGATTTGTTAAAAAGCACTGGATATCGACTCAGTGTGCAAATTCCAACAGCGTCCACTATTTGATCTTGAAGAGCATAATGCTGTTAATGTCTTTATAAACAAGTGGAAATACATAAATCAAATTATAGTAATGGATAACACCAGAACGATGATTCCACTTTACAAAATCCGTTGAAGCACTTGTTGGCGATGGCGGGTGAGCGAGGCAGAGGCGTCTGCGGTGGTGCAGGAGGCGTTGGTGGCGGTGTGGTCGTGAGTGGAGGCGGAGTGGAAGGGAGGGGGAGGGGGAGGGGGAGGGGGAGGGGAGGGGGCCAGGACCTCGGCGCGGTGCCGCGAGGCCGGATCGCTTTCCTAGTCGAAGGCCTCCCGCCCGCCCCGCCGGCCTTGATCGCCCCGGCCTCAAACCCAGGACTGCAGGCTCCGGGACGACTGCGATCCTCGCTAGAATCTAGTATCCGGGCGACTTAACTTGTCGTTTGGTGCGAGATACCACAATCACGTTGGTTCCGCTGATAGAATCCATACGTCGGCTTTCCTCAAATGGCGTTTACGAAGAAGTTTATGAAATGAGATTTGGGCGAAACGCATGGACCAAGACAAATCTATTTGACTACCAAAAATGTCTATTTGACCAACTTGAATATCGAGTTGAACCAAAGCACTCAAAATTGAAAAGCTAGTGCGCTTTTCTATGGACCGTCAAGAAGACATACAGTGACGTAGTAGACTTCCACCCGCCAAATGTTTAAGATTGTTCTCGGATGACAGTGAGCAGTCGACGAGCACGTTAAATATCCATTTCTATACCCTAGAGATCAAATCCCGTCCATTGCAAGTGGAATTTGTCATGAACTAAGTGAGTTCCCGACAGTCCCCTAGGGATTTCCTCAGTTTCCTTTGCCAATCATTCCATGTTCAATATTTTTATGCTCATCACATCACGTGTTATTATGGCATCATTAGCAGCGACCCTTCCGGAATGGGGGAGAACTATCGACGGCCGCGTTGAGATTCTGGCTTCGGCGCTGCGACTATTGTGCCGACTTCCCGCCATTCACGTCATGCGATGAATAAATAAATCAATCTCACGCCGGCGGAAGGCGGAGAATCCATTGTGGAGACAAGATCTATGGATCAAGGGGGAAATGAGGGAGGATTAGTACGTGGTTCGGAGAACGGCAGGAGCAGTTGTAAAATCCATAGATTTACGCACGTCAAAAAATAATAAGAATCGAAACGCTGCTGGGCAGGGAAAAAAGTACTACATACCTTATCCACCCAGAATTAAATCAAAGGATAGAAAAGTGTTTCATTTATGAATCACTGGAAAGATGAAATAATCCGAAGAGGGGAGTTCCCAAACCCCAAACTGAAGTAGTGACTTTAGGACGTAGCTCATGCTTTAAGACGTTTTATCACATCTTTTACTTCATGCAAATTTAAGATTCGGACAGAATTAAAAACAATGCAAAAGTAATATTTTATAGTTGTGTAAGACCAGTGTAGATTGGCTTCTGCAGTGAAAGCCGTCGGTAAAACCTGGCGCTGCCTAGGTTTGATCGTTTGTCTCCAAATTACGATCATACCTGTCCACGCCAATAGAGATCTGTTGGTGAAATGTGCTATATATAGCAAGAATACCCTGAGAATAAGGGCCTGCGAGCCATGTCAGGAACTCGAAAAGGGGATTTGATGAATATCATGGTGACTTAACTTGAATGACTAACAGGCCTCAGCCGGAGTCACTAGAAATCCAATAGGATATAGGCGTCACTGAAGATTGAGACATTTTTATTGTCATGATTGCCGACCAAAGAATTTATTTCACTTGTTTCATATTTTTATCGCCTTTTGACGATGTTTCCTGATTCTGAAAATTCAATATCTGATTAGGGTGAAAATTGCCGAACACATTGCTGCCATTTTATTAAATATAATTAAACATTTCGGGCTTGGTCTTTTATTAAGTATAATTAATCAGTTGGGCATGGTCAATGTAGATTTTTCTCCCTTCCAAAATTCCAGGCACCTTGACTCGAGTCAAGGTTCATGGAATTTTGGAAGGGCGAAAAATCTACATTGAATGAAACATACGCTTTGGGTTTAATTCCCAATAGATTCTTACAGTATACGAAAACTGGCTTATGAAGCCAAGTTAATTATTTTTTTTCCTAGGGCTTTTATCCAGCCGACTGCCGGTTGCCCTTTACGTCCCGAAGGGACGCATATTCGACCATACACTAGACAAACACTTGCGGGCTCCTCTGATCTGGGGTCAGCAGAACGCGAGGCCCTCCGCGACAACACACACACAAAGTCAAGGGACAAACAGCCATGCCCAAGGCGGGACTCGAACCCGCGACCCTTCGGATCGAAGCGCTGAGTCGGTAGTCGCTCTTAGCCACCTCGGCCATCCAGGTCGGCAGTTGATAATTTTGCCTCCCACAAAATCTTCCGTGATTACGGATAATTTTGCCTCCCACAAAATCTTCCGTGATTACGGCGCAGCCGGCATCAAAATGAGCGCTTCACCTCCCAGAAGGCCGCCGCTGTCACGACTGGGCCTCCCCGCTCACGACAGGTGCGCTACCTTCGTCATTGAAGGCTCCCCTGGCGGATGGGGATTCATCTCCCTGCTGCGTTGGAGGCGATACGTAGCGTTGAAGCCAGAACGCTACTGCTACCATTTTGGCTGCAACGCTACCCAGAATAACCAACGCTAACCACCTCTGGTTATGATGAAGAACGGAGGTGGTGGTGCCCCGTATCATCTCCTTATTGCTGCTAAGACCTGGGTCACAAGAGCGTTACATTGACGCGCGTTTGACGCGCGATAAGCAACCTGCGTCGTAGATTACCACTGTATCTTATACGAAATGTCCAAAGCGCTCGTGTACTGTTTCACATAAGATACAGTGTTATTCAACGACGCGCGTTACTTACCGCGCGTCAACGCAACGCTCGTGTGCAGGGGCCGTAAGTCGATCGTAGTGAGAAATGGGTTGGAGGCTCCGAGCCGTCCGAGTGACCCCAGTTAGGCTCTTGGTTGCGTTTTGGCTCTGCTAGATACTCATGGGGTACTGGGGAAAGACTTGACCTACACTGAGTGGTGCTCCTTGACTTTCATACCAACCTAGAAGACCGGTAGATTCCAGCTGGGTGGCACATGAGCCCCTACGCAGGGTCGATGGTGGAGAAGTCCTGCAAGAGTGTTGCATTCAGGGGTATTCGGATGTCGGCCTGGCGGTGTCTTAGTGCAACGGGCAGGGAGTGACCTTAAGAGCTAGAGCCTAAGGTGTCTCTTGGTTCTTAAGCCTCCTAGTATTAAACTACTAAGAATCCACAGAACATTCACGTTCACGAATACCCCTGCCTGCTGGCACCTTCTTGAGTCATTCAAATCATCTTTTTATGATTTTTATCTTGTGACTGATTTATTGTAGCCTGGAGTTTCTCGGTCTCCAAATTTTTCTTGGATTGGGCGGGTGTCGAATTGTCGTCAGCATTGCCGAATTTTATGACCCTATCCGTAACATCGAATAAACAAGATCTATTTAATAAATCCTGTTAAAGAAATTCTTCAAATATGTTATTCCTATGCACTGTACACACTGAACGTGGTGGAAGGCCACAGCGCACGGCATTGTATAGAAAATAGGACTTTTAGTTCTTCTCTTCGAAAGGTCGTCTTTTTAATCTTGCGTTCAACGAGTTACAGACAAGAAATTGGTAGTAAGTTTTTTGAATAACTAACGAAAATAACCCAGTTTTTCTCAAATAATGTTCAGTCATCTTTTAGAACACTAAAATAATTAATTGTACCTGTACATTAGTGGTAGAAAGAGGAAGGAATTTTATTTATATCCCCTCCACGCCCGTCCCCGCTTCGTCGCTTTCAACCCGCTCCGTCACTCTCACTCCGCTCCGTCCCTCTCACTCATCTCCGCCCCTCTCACTCCACCCCGTCTCTCTCACCCCGCTCCATCCCTCTCACCCCGCTCCATCCCTCTCACTCCGCTCCGTTCCTCTCACCCCGCTGAGCTCTCTCTCTCTCTCTCTCTCTCTCTCTCTCTCTCTCTCTTTCTCTCTCTCTCTCTCTCTCTCTCTCTCTGTGTGAACCGCATCCGACAACTCTCCGTCCCCCAGCCCTGCCTCTTCCTGATCTCATCCAGTCTTCTCCCGCATCGCCCAGCCCCAAACTAACCATCCCCTACCAACACCGCTTCTCCACTACTCCTAAATATCTGAATGCTTCGCGGGCTGCATCCAGCCAAATTAAAAGAAGTTTAGTATCATTTTTAATGGCGTCCCTCTTGTATTTTTTCTATTACGCAAAATTATTGGTGGAAAACATGATTGAAATAGCTCCACGGATTCCAGACTTATTCTGGGACAAAAACACCTACACTAATTCTTCCCGTTTTATGTATTAAGATTTCCATTTTCTGTCATGGCGGTGGTGGCGGCGAAGGTGGGAGCAACGTTGGCGGCACCGGCAGCGCCAGAGCAGTGGACCTTCCCAGGCCCACCTGTTGCCACGCGCGCGACCTCGCCGACGCCCCGCGTCGCCCCCGCTCCGCCCCGCTCCTCCCCGCGGCTCCTGCGCCTCCGCCCATAATTTCTCAGCCAGATCCCGAACCGGTATCTGTTCACAGGTCAGCACCTCAGCAACGTTATAATCCCCGGCTCTCTCCTCTCTCTCTCCCCCTCCCTCCCCCCTCTCTCTCTCTCTCTCTCTCTCTCTCTCTCTCTGCCTTTTTCAGTCTCCTGTTATCTTTCTTTCTCCCTGTCTGCATCTCGTTCTATGGGGTCTTGTACTCGAAAATACACTCAACTTAACACACTCTTCTAGAATCATCTCCACGAAGAACATGCATTGTGCTGACTCTCAAACGTTCTAAAATGTTTTAGTGCACGCAACACAATGGCTTTTAAAAGTGTTTTAAGGTGCAAATGGTGTTAACTAAAATAATTTTATGTTGCTTGGGGAATTCGTGTTGAGAGAAAAGTTATGCTTATTCCTAATATATTGTTCCAATTTTAATTTGCGTTCGTTTTTTAAAATTATTTTAGAATATTTTCGTAACAGGCGGTTAGTTTAATTAAGTAGTTCTTTTTTACGTATTTTTTCTTATCATTGCACCGAAAATTTGTCATAAGTTGTCCACTGTAATAGAAAACGTTGAAATAATGAATTGTAAATTGACCCGATGATCTGGAGAAGAGTGCCCCCTTCAGAAGCGAGCTCTGCTTGCAACGGTTGTGTGTCCAAGTGTAGTGACGGCAAATTTTACCCAAACATCGATACATCGATGTTTCGATACACCTCTTAAGGGTTTTAGATGTCGATGAAAATATCGACGAGTAAACATCGATGTTTTAATTACAGACTAATATACATGCTATTTTCCTATACATTTTTAATTATAATACGTAAAAGGGATATATTTAATTGTTTGCTTAACAGCATGTTGGTAATATGTAAGTATTATCGAATGTAAAGTATAAAATTAACAATAAGGAACATCGACTTTTGCACTCAGTTTCGTGTTTCACTGTCAATTCAGGCAATAACACGCCTGGCAATAACATACATTCATAATACGAGCAGCTCCCAAACTTACTCAGATTGCACAGGCGCGTTTCCGGTGGAAAACATCGATATTTTTTGCCATCCCTACCTGAGTGGCACCCGCAGCAACAGGTCTATTAGAAACCGAAGCCCCCTGCGCCCTCCGCCCCGCAGCCAGCGGGAAAGTGCGCGGAGAAAGTGAATCCCGCCCGCCCGCTCACCCACTGCCCGCTCAACCATCATCCACTTACCACTTAACATTATAGAAACGTTATCTGTCACCCACCTACCCGCCCTTCGTCTCGCCCACCGATACAGCCCCATTTCCTCCCTCATACCATCCGCCTAACCAACCACCCGCTCGACCACCCGACCAGAATACTCGACACGTGGCTCAGGGCATCAGTTGATGTCGCAGCGGGGCCTCTGACCGGGAGATCCTAGGTCCAAGTTCTGGCGGGGACAGGATTTTTGACACTAGGTTGCCATGTAGGTTGAATTCAGTCGTGTCTGGAGGAGAATTCTAGCGCCTGGCTGCTCTGATCGGTGGTTTTCCGTGGTTTCTCGGATCAACACCCGGCGAATGCCGGAGAAGTACCCTAACAAGTGGGCCACGGACCGCGCGCGATCTTTCTCTCCTCTTCCTTATCTTATCCTTACCCTTCAGTTACACAGATACTTACATGCACTTCACTACCACACATGTCGGGAGCCCGGTCTGGAGCTTAGAGCTTGCCCGCGCTTGGGCGGTGCCCCCCTGGTGGAAAATACATGGTTGGGGAAAATCTGGCTAGCCGACAGTAGGACGGCGCCGGATCTTGCCATCAAGCGGGGAAAGATCACCGCCACTTCCTGAGCAAAACATCCACCACTCTGACGGGACTAAAGACCTTAGTAGCCGGGAATCACTAATAATCAACCATCCGCCTTCTCTCGCGGTGGTCCCAGATCTCTATACAGGCCGTTCGCCCGTCGTTCCCCTACTGCCCCCTTCAGTGTCTGCCCGCCCTCTATCTCGCCCACCTACCTACCCATCTCCTATTCACACTCAATCCCATTCGCCCCTATCCCCTCCTCTCTTCCCGTTCCGGTGTCCATCCGTTCGCGTTCCTCCCGCCAGTTGCCTTCCCCTCGCCTACCAATTTTCGACTGGCCACTGTTAAATCTCGATCTTCTGAAATTACCTAGTATACGTCCAAATGACTACTCACCACCTGCTTCAATATTTCTTGCCTCAAATTGACTGAGATATTGCACTGTTCATGGAAACTAACCTGATGGTACGTATAATTAGTGTTTAAATTTTGAAATATATTTCATATAACGTCTGTGAATTAGTGTTAAAATATTTACATGTTCGAGGTGTGGCAGTGGTTTGTATATTTTGAACACGCACTGATAATTTTTCTGTATTTGCGGTCCTTGTCGTGTAAACGTGTGGAAACGTCCTTTTTTAGTATAGAATAGTGAAGCATTCACAATGGTGCTCGAAATGCACAATTGCTCTCCTCATTGACAGATACTGTTTCAACTTGCTTTTGGGCAGACCTAGTTGTAACACAAACCCGGAATTTCCACAAAGCGATTACGGAGGATGGCTGTCTCGAATTGATTGATTAGCGGTTTCGGGCGCCTCAGCTTTTGTGGTGACTGGTCTCGTAAGGGTAGCGCACGTTTTTTCCTGTCACAGAGCAGACTATGATCTTCCCTCGCTGCATGGCTTGTTCCACCTGATCTACATTTCGACTTGCGGGCTTTTTCCCAACCCTGGTATATACCACTAGCGGGCCTCAGCTGGGATAAGCTCTAGGTAGAGCAAGGAGTGTGAGTGTAAGTGTGGGTAAATAAGAGGTGAGGATTGGGCAAAGGAAGAGGAAGGAAATATTGCGTGAGTCCGTGACCAGTTTGGTAGGGTACTACTCCAGCGTTCGCCTAGTTTTGATCGGAGAAACCACAGATCACTGCCGATCAGAAGAGCTGGCCGCAAGATTTCTCCTCCAGATGACGGCTGAATTCGACCTAGTTATGTATATAGTCTCGAAAATTCTGCCTGCGTCGGGATTCGAACCTTAGGACCTCCCAGTCAGGGCCACTGCAGTGAAGAGCAGAGTGCAATTGATAGCCTCCGCCACCGAAGCCAGTTTCTTTCGAATTACTTTGTGAACATCCGATGAGCGTTTCAAGACGAAAGTGTTAAGAAAGGTTCTAATAATAAAAGTACTAAACAATAGAAACTCCTTACCTAAAGAAGATTGGATGAGAAATCCTCTGTTGAATTTGGCGCAGCCCACTCCCATGGGTACACAATTGTGAAGCTTAGTACTTTGACGTGTTCTTCAAAATTATTAAACAGTTAAGGAGTTTTAGAAAATAAATAAGATTGACTAATGTTGAACTCAATCTTTCCCTTTCCATTTAAAGATTGCTAAATCTACAAAATAATAATCTCGAAGGACCCTTGTTTCATGTTCTGCATATTCATAATCAGTTTGGAACTTTTTTCTGTTCCCCTACCACCATTATGAAGATCGGATAACAGGGATGTTCAGTGAAATTAGAGATTGCCGTTGACATTACCCTACTCCACTTCCACCGCCGTCATCATCGCCGACACGAGGCACTCCGCAAGGTCGTGGGACTTGCCATTCACTCGACGGCTGCAGGTTGACTGTATGCCACGGTCATGCACCTTCACCGCCAACACTCACCCGCACACACACACACTGGCAGGCAGCCTTCGCGGCTCAGCGCGGCTCTGAGATCAGCGTAGACAGAGTGTGCTCAGACTGAAAGGTCTTCCCCACTCGTTGAACTGTCGGAACACTGCTCTGGAAAGTAGGGAAGACCGGGAGAGGTGACTCAGGGTATCAACTGATGTCGCTGCAGTCCCTCCGACCCGGAGGTCAGAGTTCGTGTCCCGACGGTGGTAGGCTTTCGGCCACTAGCTACTGGCACTCGCTGTCTGGAGGAGAATTCTAGCGAACAACTGCTCTGATGGGCAGTTTTTCTTGGTTTCTCCGATCAACACCGGTCGAATGCCGGACCAGTCCCCTAACAAACGGGCCACGGACCGCGCGCGATCTTTCCATCCTCTTCCTTGTCCAATCCTCACCCCTTACACACACACATACACTGACACTAACGTACACTACACTACCAATGTGCCGGGAGTCCGGTCGCGACCGTCGAGCTTGTCGCCACTGGGGCGGTGTCTCATTGGAGGGTGATACCTGGTTGAGGGAAACCTTGTTGGCCGACGATAGGACGGCGCCGGATCTCACAATCCAGCAGAGAATGATCACCGCCATCTCTCGCAGGAAAAAGTATGCAGTACACTTACGGGACTAATGACATTAGCAGTTGTCTCGCCCGTAATCACTAATCAGTCAATGAATGAATCAATAAAAAGACTCAAGGGGAGGGTGATCGTAGCTTAGTGGCCAGAACGCTGGCCCACGTCCCCCGTGATGCTGTGCATCAAACCCCTATCATATGGAATTCGTGGTCGATGTAATTGGCGAAGCCGGTACGCAGCAGACTTTTTAAATCTTTCGTCAATGGTTGCACTCCTCCAGCTACTTCATAATATTTCAAATAATGATTAACCTTCTGGTGGAATGTGATTTTTTTCCTTTCATTGGAAATATCTGCCCCAGAGGTGGATGTTAGCGAAAAGCATCAATAACTCGCCTTTTAATAATGGAATTCAGTAATTTTTTTTATTTTTTCCTACATGTTCGTATTAAAAACTACTTTATTCATACATTTAACAAACACAGTGGAAACAAGTACAGTGGAAAGTTCTACTATGAAGTTTTCTTATCCTTCTGCATAACTATTTTCACACTATCTCTAGGTAGTCAAAGGCACATTTACCAACTAACTATCGGCAACTATCTTTTAAGTAATTAATATAAAAATCCATAAAACTCCTGACAGGAAAAAATATTTAAATAGTATGTTATAAGCAGTTGAAAAATACAGAAATTGCAATGAAAACAAACCAAAGAGTACTACCTAGTCAGTGTCTAAAACCCTGTTAGCATCGCTCCTCGAACCTAGGACCTCCAGGCCAGATGCAATAGCATCAGTTGTTGCCCTGAAACACCTCGTCCGGTAGAAAGCGAATTCGCAGCAGCTTTCCTAGCAGTTCTCCTGATCCCCCTCTCTTCTGACATCTTCCTCTCCTTCTCCGGGTTCATTATTCACATCACCATTACAAATCAAAACTTACCGAGCAGACAAGGTGACAATGTTACGTTTTGTGACTTGAGAACTTCGGCCATGTTGCCATCTTTCCGAAAATTCATAGTTACGATCTACAAATAAATAATACCTGCTGTGATATTTTACTTTTACAAGGCTTGTTGTTCTCTGTTGAAATCTGGACTCCTCAAGCAATTTTTGTTCCACAAATCTTTGGAGCCTCAACATCTACTTTTAATACATTTCTTTCACTCGATATTTTTATGTTCAGCTACTCACGTGACTTAAGTATAAATAATAACACACTTTTGGATAATGTTTTATTCTTAACTTCTTTTTCCATTAGATAAAATAAGTGCAATGAAATTAATGAATGAACGTTCATCTTATTTAATTGTGTGAAACCTATGATGTGACGGGACAGTTCCTTCATAATACAATGCAATGCATAATATCAATGCAAACATTCCTTTTATAATATGAATTAAACAATGTTTAGGCCCTAAAGAACCGTTTTAACTCTAAATACAAGAAAATAATGTAAATAATTTCTTAAAATATTAACATTTATGAACGTAACCTAACTACCAATAAGTAGGGTTACATTATGTTTCATTTTCTGTTCACTCGGCGAATAAGAAAATTATAATTGTGTAATCTTGGAAAACATCAATTATAGATAGAATATGGGAGTATTCAAATGGCAAATGAATTTGTTTTATCTGTTTCGTGCTATAAACAAGAACGATAATCCGTTCATTGTATTCTGTGTACATATTCTGTGAATATTTTTTCGAATTATAGTAAATTCTTTTACAACCACACATTTAATTTTTTTCTTCCAGCTATACCCTTTGTCACTTGCTTCAGATCTCCTCATAACTTCGACGATTCTATGTACTTACGAGTATCTGTAAAAATTCGTAGTCGCGAAGTTAGAGGTAATGAAGTATGAATATACGAATTTTGAAAGAATATCACACAAACTGGTGGCATTAGCTTGCACAGTCGGTGTCCATGGACCCTCGTCTATAGGCTGTGAGGACCGACCTGAACCTCTGGATAGTCGCAGCTTCGAAGACGGCCGCAACAAGTTGGTCGACATATCAGCCACAATGGTAAAGACACTACTCGCCCGGAAAGCCAAGTGTCAAAACATTATACAGAAAGAGAGAAATCTTAACTCATTCTCAAATTCGGGAGCGCTAAATTATATATTTGAAGAAAAGTTCTGCAGTCAACAACATGCTAAAAGTAAATACAGGTAAAATTCTTGTGGACGAATCAAATTATAAATAATACATTGAAGAGTTACTTGAAGCTGAGGAGAAAACTTTGTAATGTGCGAAGATATCTCAATTTGAAATGTTCACCTTTTTTATGCGCATTACATCGGAGTTTCATTTAATTAATTTCTTCACAGGATTTCTTTAGACATTGCAAAGTCGGAGATAATGAAATATTCGCGAGAGAAATATTTTTCTGATACCGGAAATAATAAAATTCTTAATCCATGAATGGAAATTGTCCTTCTCTTCTTTTCCTGCTATTCACTGCATACAAAAAACAAAATGAGATTTCTATATTATAGGAAATGTCATGCTTCTTTTACATCTATTTCGAATAATAAGCACTTCAATTTTAAATACAGGATTTTAATTAACGATACTGTCCATTACTGTATTTTGCACGTCAGGCATTGCCAAGAGAAACTTCATGTCACGAATTAAAACAAATTTCAGCATGTCACCTTTGGTTCATGAATAGGACAATATTTTTAGGAAACAAAATTCTGTAATTATGCGAAGGGACATAATTTTCGTATATTATAAGACACTCGTCTAAAATGACAAGACAATGTAATTACATCAGTGATAATTCTCGTTATGATGAGCAAATAAACATCACTCACTACATGATTCATAAAATTCAGTGCAAGTGGTATTTCTTGCTTTTAAGACTTCCTTTATTATGAATTTTCTCCATATTGCTCTGTGAAACTCTCCCATTAATAAACTTATGCTTTTTAGGCATAGTATTTACTTACGTAGTAAAGAAAAGGTATTGTAATGCTGTGGCAGAAAAATGCGAAATGACAGAAAAACTAAAATTGTAAGCGGCAGATATAAAAAAGTAGCTAAATTTTGCTATTGAATTACTTCCCGTAACTCATTGTGATTTCAGAATGCGCGTTGTATGAGTCTTTGATACCAAAATAATAGTCAAAGGCAAAATATCCTTCGGTGATCAAAGCTAGCCGTACAGCACAACCCGTACAACGGTTGGACGCTTTTCTCCAAAATTGATATTTATCGATTGATCTGACAGTACTCGAAGCATACGAGTTTGAAACAGATATTTGTTTTTTGGGGAACTTTTGATGAACACGTAATATTTTCAATGTTTTATCAAAACATATTGCACATTTTTATGAAACCTTTTCTTCGCATAGAGCAAAGGTCGCTTAAAATTGGGGCAGGTCTTATTTTTATTGAAATCTGAGAATATTTGTAAAATACAAAACTTTAATATTTTTGTAATACGACAAAAATTCTTCCATTAACTACAATATTAACCCGTAACCACAGATGGGAGTCAAACTCACTCCGCTGTCTTCTATATTTTTATTTTATTATTTCGACGCTTCTGCTATTTCCACCAGCTCTTCAGTACCTTTTAATTAACTCTTCATTATTGCGTATGCGGATTGTCTATTCATCTTGATTTATCAGATTTATTTCTTGTTAAAAGTAGCTTTGCGCGTCACGGAGTCAGTTTGACTCCACGTCTGTGAACCCAAGAAAAATATACCTTCTTGACACTACCGAAGGCAGGCATCAATGTAATATTTTTGTTAGGTGAGTTATATTTATAGTATATATTTTTTTACTGTTTGAGCACTATCCTTGATATTATCTTGATATTTTTCTCGTTTAGCACTAATGGCATCAGTAACAAGACTGGATTTTATAAAATGTCTACCTAAGGAACTAGTTACCAAGGAATTAGAAAGGAGATTGTCCTCACACGTCTTCGACAAGACAAGAATTTCAATTAAGAAAATACTAGGTAGATAATAGAAGGAAACAGCTAAAGAGAATGAAAAACTATCAACAAGAAAATACTTCTCTATTTGTCCTAAGAAATTGAAAATAAAAACAAATACTATTTGTTGTTCTTGAAAAACATGCACGTGAGAACAATGTTCGTCAACAAAATGTACCAATCACGAAAGTAATAAAACATGAAAAGTATTTTTAAAATATTGTTAAATATTTTTAATCAGTTTTATTCGCATTAAATATTTAATCTGAATAGCTCGACTTCAGAGACGCAATTAAAAAACAAGTAATTAATAATTATTATTTTTATTATCTCAAAACCTTTTAAAACTTATTTTCCATTACAATAAAAGTAATTTTGCAATGTACACAAAAAATAATGTCAAAAAGGAAATTAGAAGAAAATAAATCCTCAAAGAAGCATGCGGAGTCAGTTTGACTTCACGTTTGTAGTTGCGTAATATAAATTCACATCTATAGTTACGGGTTACATTTACATATTTATTTTCTTAATGAAATCTGTTCTTGAAATGCATATCTTTAAATAAGTAAAAGTACAATTTTTCGAAAATACGAGAACTTTTTGTGTAATTTTGCTTGAAATAGAGGCACTTTATAAACACTTTTTTAAATCAACAAACCTTCTAAATGTTTTCTACGAATATAATTAATGGCATTAAAATGACACAGGCCTCCTTTTCGGCAAACTCTGTATTTTCGAAAATTGCAATAAATTAGTATTACAAAACGATAATATTGACTATAGTGATTTTTCGTTAGTAAAATATATTCTACAAAGATCTTTAAGTAAAGTCAGGTTCAAGTTTTTTGAAAATAATATTTTTCGGGTAATTTTTGAAAATTCTTTCTTTACTTTTTCTCTCGTACAAACCTTTCTATTGGGTTCCAGTTATAATATTTAAATGATATAGGACCTTATTTTTAGGCATTCGTAAGGTGATATATTGAATGACATTCAGCTCTAGATGTATAATTTAAAGACTTCATCTTCATTTAAAATTTTTATTCGCTGATTATGAAATAATCATTCAAAAGTTGGAAACTCACTTAGTAGTAATCAAGACAGACTTGTATGAAATTATTCTTGCTTGCCTGTATGATGTGCTGCGAATACTGTAATAGTTGTGATTTATTCATGTTCCTTCATTCAAGTAAGAAATGAGTATTGTTCCTGACTACCAAAATAATTGCTGATTGGCACCAGAGGCTCTTTATTTGAATTGATTTGGACGTTTTCATGAGACTGTCGAAATGTTAGTAGAGTAGAAACCGCATTATTTTAATATCATGCTAACGTTGCCAAATAATGCGAGAAAGAATGAGCAGTTGAGCACCACTAGATCAAGATACTGCTCCGGCGACTGCCTGAAACAACGTTGGAAAGCACGAAAACGACAATTAGAGGAGACAGCCTCTAGTATTCAAAAATATGACCAAAAAGCGCCGTGTTGGGAATCGAACTAAGGAATATCCGGCCAACGAAGCATGTTGCAGTACTACCAATACATACCTTAACCCTCCGGGTACCGTGATTTATTTATTTATTTATTTATTTTTTTATTTATTTATTTATTTATTTATTTTTTTATTTATTTATTTATTTATTTATTTATTTATTTATTTATTTATTTATTTATTTATTTATTTATTTATTTATTTATTTATTTATTTATTTATTTATTTATTTATTTATTTATTTATTTATTTATTTATTTTACCCTCGTGTCACCCCTTGCGGTGTAGGACAGGGCTGGGCCGAAGGCGGTCTAGTGTGGCGCCCTCGGCCCATGGCCTCCGGCTGTGGCGCCCCGTCGCGCCGTTAGTTGCTTAGTGAGGGCAAGGGCGGCCGCGGCGCGGCGCAGCGAGGCGGGGCCCTGACATATAGAACTGCGCGCGGAGCGGCCCGGCCCGTCATCACGGCTGCGGCGCCTCTGCTCCCTTCAGGTGGCGACAGCTCAATCGGGGCGGCAGCCTCCAGCCCCGCCGAAGCGCATGCGCTCTCGGGCGAAACGCGAACTTGAATGAACGATTGGTTGATTGGTTAGTGATTCCGGGCGCGTTAACTGCTAAGATCGTTAGTCACGTAAGTGTAGTGCATGTATTCATCGCGGGAGGGGGCGGTGATCTTGCCCCGGTGGATGGCGAGATCCGGCGTCGACCTATCATCGACTAGTGGGCTTTTTCTCAACCAGGTATCTCCCACCAGCGGGGCACCGCCTCAGCCGCGACAAACTCTTAAGCTCCCGGCGTGTGTGGTAGTGTAGTGCATGTTAGTATAACTGTGTACAAGTAATGGGTGAGAATAAGACTAGGAAACAGAGTTGAGAGACTGCAGGTACTGCGGTACTCCGGCATTCGCATGGTTTGATCGGAGAGACCACAAAAAACTACCGATCAGAGCAGCTGACCACTAGAATTCTCCTCCAGCCAGCGCACTATGGTTTCCGAGCCCTATGTTTGTGGCTAAAATTAGTAATTGTAAATTGTGAAGAATGTATTAAACGATAATGCTTCTCACTTCATCAACAAAACCACACATAATTCTGCAGAAAAAACTACAAAATTAACAAAATATTTATATTTTTAACTCTAATATTGAATTAAACAAGTTAGCTTAACTCCTATTTGCTAACTAATTATACTGTATCCAATAATCTACTTTTACTTTACTAATATTTTTCTCTTTCTTCAAACCATTTTCTCCCACTTTTCACTTTCATCTTCTTCTTCTTCTTTTCTTCTAATACTAGTCCTTCACCTCTGTGAGTTCCGCGTTTTCTTTGTTCATTGTCAACATAGCTATTATTTCAGAAGGACTATTTAATGAGTTTTGGTCTCTAATACTATTTTCTAAATTAATGCTAAAAACACTGTAACTGAAGCGTTGATTGCGTTATTGAATATGTATTCCAGATTATTCTGCCTGTCGCTTTTCTTAACCGATGCTTTGACCATATTTCTATATTTTATTTCTTACTTATGATCTCTCATCTCTAAAATAACCTAATGGTAATTTTTTATTTTTAAATACGAAATCATCTTTAGTCTGTAGAAGGAGTGGATCAGAGTGACTGCAAACGAAGTATTAGAATGATTGCCAGGAATATCGAACTTTTGCGAATACATTGGTAAGCTCGACATGCCTTCAAAACGATAACTACAAATAGTTGCCGATTGCACACTTAAACCACGCACCTATAGTGAGACCACTGGAAAGGTTCTCGCGTTTTTGTCCTAATTGAGTTTTCGCAAAAGAGAAGACGAAGTTAATCTGATGACGAAAATGATGGCATTGATTTTATCTTGATGAAGAAGTTAGCCTTGAGCCAAAACAAAATATTTTTGAAAACACATTTTCGACTTTTGTCTTTATACCACCTTTTTTCAAAATTTTGGTATAAATGGCTAATTTTGTACCAAATTTTCTATTCATTCAATGAATTTCATTTAATTTTAATATTCTGAATTACATTCGTTAATTGGCATAATCTGTGCATCTCTATCACGAACTGTAAGCCACATATCGAATAAGCCTTCATCTTTGAAAAGATGCATGTCTAAAGAAAAAACAATAATTTATCAAGTGTTTTACTTTGTTGTTGCTGGAATTTGTTGTAACATGATTAATAATAACCTACTAACAGAATAAGCTCTGCCGTAAGTCTGTAAAACCTCGTCAATTTTTTTGAAGTCAATTCAAATTTTGAAATTATTGTCAATAAAAGTAAAATTCACAGCAATGGATCAAGTGGCAATTTTTAAGAAATATGAATTGAATTGTTCATTCAAACTAATTTCTATGAAAAAATACATTCATGGAGGATAACAAAATTACAAATTTCAAAGAAAACAGGATGAACACACCGAAATGGATCCACGACAGTTAACTTTGAAGTGTTTACTTTGCATTACAGTGCACAGAGAGTTCATTTATGAAAGCTGAAAAATTACATTTTGGCCACAGAATTGGGTCCCAGAAACCATAGTGCAGCGGCTGAATTCGACTTAGCTAGTGTGAAAATCCTGCCAAGGTATCTGATCATTACCAGCGTATTGCCGAAGCAGAACGTCAAAGGTTAAGGTTATTAGTCCAGTAAGTGTAGTTCACCTCTTTTCTCGGGGGGGGGGAGAGGAGGAGGTGATCGTTCCCCACAAGTTGATGAGATCCCGCACCGTCGGCTAGACGGGGTTTCCACAACCAGGCATATCCCACCAGCGGGACACCGCTCCAGCCGGGACGAGCTCTAAGCTTCCAGCCGATCTCCCAGCATGTATGGTAGTGTAGTGCATGTTAGTGTGATGTAAGTACGGGGTGGTGATATGACAAGGAAGAGGAAGGAAAGATCGCGCGCGGTCTGTGGGCCGTTTGTTAAGGTACTGCTATGGCATTCGCCTGGAGTTGATCAGAGAAACCATGGAAAACTACCGATCATACCGATCAGAGCAGCAGACCGCTAGAATTCTCTTCCAGACGGCGATAGAACTCGACCTGGGTATCTAGCCAGTGTCGAAAATCCTGCCATCGTCGGGACTCGAACTTGGAACCTGCTGGTCAGAAGCAATGCGTCTACCTTGACACGTCATTTGATGTCCTAAGCCACCTCTCCCGGTGGACTTCTCTTCTTCGGCTTCTCGTGTCATCGCCATTAGCTTGTTTTTCTTCTCCGTCTTGGTCTTCCCGATGTTCTTCGTCTCTTCCTTCGTATTCTACGTCTTATTTTTATCTCTTTCCATTTTCTTCTTCTTATTGTCTTCTTTCTTGTCTTCTTCTTTTGCTTATTCTTTGTCTCCTTTCTTATCTACTTCTACACCATCGCTTTTTTCATCTTCTTTATTGTATTCTTTTTTGTCTTCGACTATTTTGTATTTTTTTCGTCTCACTCTTTGTAATCTTCATGTGGATGTGTAAAGCAGGCAGTTGGATGTGATGAACATGATATACAGATGATATCAGAATTATTTATAAGTTTTATGATATAATTAGGAATATTTGAAAAGAAATTAACTAACACCCATTTATTACATGAATGAATGAATTACTCGCATGCTTATTCGCACTTATAGTAAACAATTTATTCATTCCATTCTCCATTATTCTTTCTTGTATATTACTAGTAATAATGCCTTATCAACAGCAACAAAATCAATAACACTCTTATTCAGAACGATCTTATTCTTGTACTGGATGCAACAAGGTTAACCGGCTCATTTCAAATCACGTTGTTCATATACAACAGCACGTCTCAAGACGAAGCTTAGGAAATGCGCGCGCACGAAAAATAAATGCGAATTCGACAAACAGCGCTGCTTTTAGTCCAAATCTTTCCGACAAGAAAAGAGCGGGAAGCTTTTAAGCGGATCTTTGTAGAAACGAAAATACATGTTCTAGGAGTCATAATAATTCTTTGTTTATTCATTTAAAATTATGTGTGTATGAATTTGAGAATCAATTGAAGGAATGAAGGCAATGATAATATAAATCTGCAATCCAGAAATTAATTTCTAACCTTTTTTAGTGTTTTTTGTGCTATGCTTCGCACAGACGTCAACAGGCAACGCAATTTCATAGGGAAGAGTGATGTTCGTTAGAAAAGATAAAACTACGAACATTAATACATTAATGCAGGTACCCGAAGAATATTGGCTTAATAAAGTCAATTGAATTTTGGAATATTTGTCACCCTGCTTGAAGCAACCCGCATGGCGTTTATGCGTTACACACTCCGTGTTGCCGTGACCCCTGAAATCACGATGCCACTTTACTACCGGCTGCGACGCTGTCGAGAATAAAAGAGGAAGGAAGAGAAAAGATGATAGCGAGAAGAAATGGCATAGAGAGAAAGAAAATTTTAAGCAGAAGAAGAAAAGAAGAAAGAGGCTAATGTTATTCAGCACAAGTTAAGAGTCCTACTCTATTGTATCAGTATACACACACTGCAATCTAAACGAAATAATTATATATATAAAAGAAATTCGTGTTAGTTACACTATTTATAACTCAAGAACGGCTGTACCGATTTGGCTGAAAATTGGTGAGCAGGAAGCTTAGAGCCAGGAGACGGACATAGGATACTGTTTATCCCGTTCGACAGCGTTCCTGTGTGAGAACGCACGTTTTTGCACGTTTTCGTGTGATTTCGCATGTTAGCGGTCATTGTTGCCTGTTGTAACTCATTGTTGTAACGCCGCACTGATAACAGAAGGCGATAATGATAGCCGCCTTTCGTTCGCCGTTATCTCTCTCTCTCTCTCTCTCTCTCTCTCTCTATATATATATATATATATATATATATATATATATATATAGGTCGTGTTAGTTACACTATTTATAACTCAAGAACGGCTGTACCGATTTGGCTGAAAATTGGTGAGCAGGAAGCTTAGAGCCAGGAGACGGACGTAGGATACTGTTTATCCCGTTCGACAGCGTTCCTGTGTGAGAACGCACGTTTTTGCACGTTTTCGCGTGATTTCGCATGTTTTCGCGTGATTTCGCACCGTGATTTCGCGGGTTTTCGCACCTTTTCGAGGGTTTTCGCACGTTTTCATGCGTTTTCGCACGTTTTCACGCGTTTTCGTATGTTTTCGCGCCTTTTCGCCTAACGTTTTCTGTGCAGAAGCGTTCTGCAGCGGAGAACAAGCAAGCAATCAAGCAAAGATACAAATGAAGCTAATAAAAGCGTGTTAAAAAGTGAAGTGAAGTATAATTAACAATGCCGCGACCAAGACGATCGAATCTTTCCCGACAAAGCCGTAATGCAAAAAGGATATGAAACATTGCTAATGAAAGGACTGAAGAAGAACAAGAAATTGCACGTGAAGAGCGCCGCGTTAGTATGGCTCGACTTCGTGCTTCTCAATCACAAGAGCAACGTGAGGCAGCCCGTGAAACGGCTCGGTTGGCAATGCAAAATCGTCGAGCGAACAACAGAGGTCAACAAATAGATAATTTTCGAAGCAGAACAAGAAATTCATCAAGTGCTGATTTGAATCGAGCAGCGTTTCGATACGATTGCAGCAATGATTACAGCTTGCGCCCTAGCGTTTACATTGGGCCAAAGAACGTTGTGGTGCATTCAAGTTTTCCGGAGAAAGATGGCACTGGATGTTAAGGCGGAACAGAGTTCGCCAGGTCAGCTAGTATGTGTATATATATATATATATATATATATATATATATATATATATATATATATATAATTAAGTTGAAGGTAGAGGCCGATGTAGAGCAAATTGAGATTGTCCGTAGGGCAAACTGTCGAATATAGAAATCAGATTCGTGATGAAACAGTAGAATGATGATCGTCCATGTACGAATGAATGTGAAAGTTTAGCAAATAATTAGTTAACAAATATGTTAGCATATTGTAACGATACCGAATATTATACCCCGGATCATCGAAAACAAAGTGTTGCGTAATCACGCACTGGCGCTTTTGCGTCTTTTCTGAGCCGTCGGGCGGCTGATTCGTTACGCACAACTGCCGCCGCGACACCTCGGCCCCGAGCAAACGGGGGGACTGTGTTTGTTTTCGCCAACGCCGACGCGGGTCTATCCCTGGGGATCTAGCTGGGAAGGGGGGCTGCGCAGTTTGAAAACTCTGGGAGGGACCACCTGCGTTTATTTACGAAAAGTGTGCGAGTGAGAGCGCCTCATGGAAAATTTCGCTCGACACACCGACGAAACGCAAGATATTATTGGACCAAATTTAAGTAAGACGTAGGAACCTTTCGCCAATAGAAGCACATTTTAGTAAATTTTTTGGAAACTTCTAGAACATTTGGGAAACTGGGGGGGGGGGGAAGACTTGCGAACGCTGGCATGCGCCGAGCAGCCAGATCAGAACGGTGTGAGAGATCCCGGTAGGCGGAGCAGAAGGGTAGGAGAGGTGAGCGCTGAGGTGCGCTTAGCTCGCAGAGCAGTAGAGCCGGAGAAGGGCAGTGCCCCTTTTTGCTTTAAATTGAGGACGAGTAGTTCCTCCGATAGCACATTTGTCGAATATATTCTCTTTTGATCTCTGCCGATCACGCCCGCGTCGCCCGTCACAATTCACGCGACGAGTATAATCGCGTTGCTGGACACCTGAATCTTGAGCTGTCGTCGCTTTTGGTCGTCGCTTTCATCGTCGCCGTCACTGCGCCGCCGCTGTGGCCGCTGCCGCCGTCGCGTCGCCGTGGTCACGCTGCGCCACCGCAACCACCGCCGCCGACGCGGGACTCAAAGGGCCTTCCCCGACACCCACGGGACACGCCGCCTGGTGTGAGGTTCGGCGACCTGTAGAGGTTGCCCACCCCAGCGGACCTGCCTGCGAACGGTGACTGTGTTTTGATTGTCGAGCTGCGGCAAGATCTTCAGTGCGCCCTTCAGGCGCGACGCTTGTTTAAAGAAACTCTTATCAAGGAAGTGCTCGCCGCGCATTGGCGACTTCCTTACATTATTAAGTTCTCTGTAATACATTAGTTTTATAGCATAAAAAGTAGAAGAAGTAATTATTCAGACCTTGATTTTTTTGTATGCTTAAAATTTAAGTTTTTCATTAAAGTCCATTTGTGTTCTCAATAATTTTATTTTAAATTCATCATCATTTTTTTTAAAAATCCGTCCACCATCTACTCTTCTTTACTCTACATGCTTCCTGAGCTAGCCGGCCACACGAGCCCAGGTAAGCAAAGGTAGGTCTGGGAGACCGGGTTCGGTGCAATATAAAATTTAATTTATCCAATTGAATAAATAAAATATTGCCCGAATTTTCACTGTTCCCGTTACTGTCGCGTTCTCGTATGACGCACGTTCTAATACGACCCACACCTCATACATATTAAGAACTCATAGTAGTTTAATAGTAGATATAAAAAACCACCGACAAGCAAAATGCTACGTAGGTAAATTGGAAATATCGTATGAAACATGAGACTAAAAATATTTTCATTGAGTTTTCATTGGTTTGTCTCAGCTGCTATCGTTGTCGACTCTGGTAGTCGCTATGGTTGAAGGTTGACAGTGTCAAATTGCCGAGCCCGCCCTGAAGGAAAAGTGTTCTGTTCATGATTAAGTTAAAGAGCGCCGCGAAAGATTTTTATTGTGGCATCAAACCGAAACCAAAACATTGATGTTAATTATTCTTCATTTATTAGTTCTTCCTTTTCTTCTTCACTTTCAAGGAGTGAACTTACAGCTTCTTCCAACTGCAGTTTATTCACATTTTCCTAGGGGGGCTTAATTATCGTTTTCCCATGGTTTTGTAGTTGAGACTGCTCTGTTTTATTAAGCAGTCTTTCTACATGTACTCATCTTTGCTTAGTTTCTTGGATGCAGCTTTTCGCAGAGTGGGTGTTTAGATCGAATCTTACATCTTGATTTCTAATCTAATCTAATAGTAAAATACCTTTTACAAAATAGGAGGTGGATCATTTGGTCTGCGGTGCGTGAAGATTTTTGCTTCGCTTTTTGTTGAATTGATTACCCATATTTTTTTCTCAATCGAAAAACTGAGTAAGGTCATGATTTGCTGAGTAAGGTGATGGTTTAGATCTTCTTGTGTTGCATATCTATAACAGTGAAATAAATTGCAATATCATCAGCGAACATTGTGTTAGATGTACAGATTATCCCCTTTTAAATCTTACAACTCTGTTATATTTAACAACATATTAAAATGGTGAGACGAAAGAGCAGGTCCTATGTTCTGCGTCTCGACTAGAATAAAGGTATTTATCATTATTATTATTATTATTATTATTATTATTATTATTATTATTATTATTATTATTATTATTATTATTATTACTATTATTATTATTATTATTATTAACTTCCATCCGCCTTTTTTAGATATGTAAAACCAACTTTGGCAACTTTAACTAGATTACAGCTCATGATAAATTAAGCAATATTTGATTTGTTGCAAAGATGACAGATTTTTTAGTTTTAAGGATCATTGCAATCGGGGTTAATCGTTTATTGTTATTATTATGTTAATAATGTATTATTATATTGATAATTTATTATTATATTCATAATGTATTATTATATTGATAATTTATTATTATAATTATTATTATGTTGAAGCTATCTTATTTTCCGGGAGCATTTTTTCCGCCGCGATCTCTGTTTGTTCTGCTATCGGCAATGCGCTGTGGCTGCTGGTACTATTATCAACCTGCGGATCCTTCCGCGACCGCCGAATCCTCTTCTCGTTCTTTTTCCCGTCCACTGGCACGTTTACGCAATTGTGCACACTGGCTCGGTATCCTCGTGGGAGCAGGCTTGGAGTTTGTGTGAGAAGTATCTTGGGTCTGCCCCACTTGCCCAGGCCCTTCACGCAGCACCCAAGTACACAGAGCCAGAGGCTGTAGGTTCAAGTCCCGTGGAAGGCGTGGCATTTCTCCGCGTGTTTGTGGAATAGTTGGCTTTCCATTGTACCTTGTACTACACTTGAACTATCATGTTTCTGTAATTACTCACTTGGAATGATGACCCCTAACATCCAATCCAGTGGAAGACAATGACAAAACTCAGTGAACACCTGTTCAAGAACGGGAAGGGCACGAAGGCGTAAGTCTTCTCCCTCGATAATCGGCGTAATTATCTTACGCTCGGTAATCGAGAATGAAATATCATCATTATCACCAACACCCATTGCCCAGTTAACTTTTCCCTGATTTATGTTTGAATACATATCAAATGATAGGATCTTAAGACAGTTGTGTGCCAACTCGCTGAGCTCGTAACTTCTCACTTTCGGAAAAGAATTCCTGGGGGCACTCTTTTTTCAGAATTTTTGTAACGTTCGTAATGGATTTGCAGGTAATAATATTTCTGCAATGAGACAACGATACAGCTCTGAGAACAGGTAGAAAAAAAGAGCCGATCTCGATCCTCAACAATAAATTACTTTGATGAAATCTTTGTGAAATAATTTATTCGAATATTCTCGTAGCTATATGTAGTTAGATGAAGAGAAGAAACACAAGGAGGGATATCTAAGACTTATTTCTATTTTTATTATCACTAATTTGCATTAATTATCATTAACTATAATTAATTTTTAATAAACACGATACTGAATATATTAAATGCCTGACGGAGGTAACATGACCTCACACGCAAAGAAAGCTCTGCATTCAAACAAACGGTAAAATGGTATTTCGAAAATTCATTGTCTCAGGTCTATCGAAACATTGCATACCATCGTCTCCTATATTATTTCAGTGGTTTACATGCCTTTTGCGGCTCTCACAGGCAACCAATATTTATAGCTGAGCTCTCTAAAGAAAGAGAATTTCACGGTGTCGTGACAAATTGCATTTTGACTTAAAACATATGAAGTATTTGTTGGACAAAAACGCATCTAAATATTCATTTCAAGTGCAACCCGCAACACACGATAGCATTGTCAAACTCTATATACTTAAATAACACCTAAACAAAGCGTTCTAGGGCCTTAAAACTAAAACTTTTGAGTCCATGGGGTAAAGGTCTCAAAGAAACGTTTCTCACAACATAATCTACCGAATAAGATACTTTTGAACATCCTTTTACATGTTTGCTGGTCTCGCACGTATTGATATTATTCAACACTAACTATATTACTCGACGGTGGAGGCGATCTTTGTTTGTGACGTCACGCTTAGAAGGCTAGATAAGCCTAAATACTCTTGTCGCCTCAATTATAAGTATTAATCGCTTCATACCGATGACAATTGCGTTTTATGTGTATAGTATTTATGTGTAAGTATTTACATTCTTGTTTATGTGAAATGTTTGTGATGTACCTTACAGTACTCATGCACTTGGTATGATACCACATCATACCTACTAATCACTAAACACTCATTTTAATCTTATTCAATATATTTTTGTCCGTTTTTATCGCTCACCTCTCAAATTTCAAACTCTGCTAACCGTTCAAGTGGGAATTTTTTTAAACGTAAATTAAGAATGAAATTTGATGAAGGCATAGACTTATATTTATTTCACAATATATTTTGGTGATTTTGTGGTTGATTTTAAAGACATTACATAAGTCATTTAAGAGAAATAATTGTTTTACCTTGTTTATTCGAAGATGGGTGCTCTCCACTTTGATAAAAGGGAAATTCCTTTCAAGTCGTTATGCTATGATGAAAGGTCACGAAAGGAGCTACAGTGTACTACGAAACGACTGGCATTCAAGGATGGAATCATCTCCACGAAAATGCTAGGGTGTCCTGCAAGTGAATCCAAAAGATAAGGTAGAAGGCTCAAGAAAATTTGAGAATGGCATTATCAGAGAGCTTAGAAACTTAATCAAACTATGACGGAAAGATAAGTAATCTTTTGATGTTCTTCATCAAAAAGAATGAACCAATATTGGCAAAGAATTCGCGATTGTGTAGAATGAAGGCAATTGTGTACAATGAAGAGTGAAGACTGTGTCTTGTTAGGTTTGGATTCTGTTTTACCCGAACCATTATTTTACAGGTTTACATTAGATATCTACATTAATTTACTCCGCTTTTCAACACGTGCTTTGAACCACTTACGTTTCATTTACCTTTCGTTACGTTGTATTACCAGAAAGAAGCCGGCTCGTGGAAGGGGCGTGGACCACTTGTCGTCGGATGCAGGATGTTATTTTTTCTCCTTCCCAGCGACCGCACCCCCGACGCGCCGCCGCCTCCAACTTCTTGCGCCATCTCTTGCCCCGCGGAGGCCGCCCGGCGCGTTCGCATCCGGAAGTCCGCAAGCGGGGCCCTGCGCCTGCCGCCTCGCCTCGCGTCGGCGTCGTAGACCGATAGGGCAAATAGGGCGGCCAAACAGCGCGGCAACGCGGAAGGAGACAGGTGCCGCACACCTGATACCCGCGCCCGGAAGCGCGCCGCGCGCGTCTTCCCAGGCCGCCAGAGATAATGATTATTGCAGATACCGACGACGCGGCTCCGATGAAGGCGGATGTCTGAGATTGCCGATGGGTGACGGACTTGCTGTCGGGGAGCCGCCGAACCGGGGTTTCGTAAACTGTAGCTCGACAACTTAGAAAAAAACTGGATTGCGCATACGTGATGGAGGGGATGTTTCGCGGCCGAACTTCTACGCCTGAGGAGCTGCCGCCGCCTCGATCCGGAAGGGCGGGGCCTCGACCCGGGCAAGACAGCCTGACCTTGATGACTGTTCCTAACCCCAGAATGTTGAATCCTCGTACCTCTGATCGTGAGACCGAAGCGAGAGAACGAAGTTACAAGAGCCAATCTGTTATCGTTGCAGGCGGTCCTTGAGTTCAAGTTTCCTTCTTTTTCTTTGACTCCATTTTCTTCTTCTTCTTCTTCTTCTTCTTCTTCTTCTTCTATCCTACCCTCTTTTTCTTAATCTTTTATATTTTCTTCTCTTTATTTTTCTCTTCATCCTCCTCCTCACTCTTATTTTCTTACTAGTTTTCCTCTTTCTTCTTCTTTGCCACTTTCTTGTTCTCCTCTTTCTTCGTCTTATTTTTTCATAGAGTTCCAGTTAATATGATTATACCAATTTTGATGTCATCTGGCCTCAATTAAAGTCGTTGGAACTGGTCTGGTTGTAGAAACACGATAGTGTGGTACACATAAACGTCGAGCGGGTTGCCTAGTTGACAAACGACAGCAATTCATGGATTTCATCTAATACTGTAAGTAGAGATAACAGTAAAGTAACTGCCCATCGGATGGCTCATGGACAGCAAGATAGCTTTCCATGGTGCGATCCTGGTTTCGATCTCCGGTCGTGGCAAAAATAGAGCTACAACTTTCTAATACAATCGTCTTAATCTTAGTGACGAAAGAAAAGCTCAGGTAGACCAAGTATGCTAGATACAGTGATGGAAATACGTCATGGCCGCCACATGACTCCCTTATCCCCTCTCAAGGCGTGGATAATAAATAGAAACGTGGCTCAGGCCTAATAAAACCGTTAGACAGCAAAAGTCGGAGAACTCCAACCATAAAATGCCAAATACATATCATATAACAGTAAAGACGAATGATATTTTCTGCCTAGAGTTTTTTCTCTGCTGAAGCTAGTTACTCTCAAGAGACCTGGCTCATCTGCTATCTTCTTTAGGCCAAATTCCACTGGGATGAATACCCGTCGTTCTGCACATGACAATGACAACCACAGACCCAAGCAGACCGTTTGTGTTAGTATATGGTTCACGACACAACCCGTTCGGATATAAGAGTAAGTGTATAGTGCCCCAAAATCATTGAAGATTTGGCTGTCCAGAAGAGTCACTTCCGCACTAGGCAGTGTTACCCGCGTTAGGACAATAATACTCAATGTCAGAGTATGAATGCTGTGACTGTGACAGGGTTCTTCATCAAGTGACATTGGCATTCAAATGGAATTTGCATTTGACCTGAAGAAGGCTACAATATGACGGTCGAACCTTAACAACAGTGACTATGATGCGGCGTTCCCCAACAGCAAGGAAACTGACATCGGCTAAAAAACACCCTAAACATAATGGAATCCACCAATGACCCCCAATCAGTGCCGTGGCGTCAGCTAACCTGCTTCGCTGGTTGACCGCCGCTCCGTCCACCTATGGATCCTAGATCGTCTTAAATGGCTCACAGCATCAACTGGTGTAACTACAGAGCCTCTGATCTGGAGGTCCTAGCGTTCGAGTCCCGTCGGCAGCAGGATTTTCTTCAGTACTAAATAAGTAGACCGAATTTATCCACTATCTGGAGGAGAATTTAAGCGGCCGGATGCTTTGATCGGTAGTTTTCTGTGGTTTCTCGGCTCAACATCAGGCGAATGCCTGGTCAAGACCTTAACAAACAGGCCACGGACCGCGCGCGATCTTTCTTGTCCTTTCTTCTCACGAACCTCACACACTTACTCTTACAATCACTACACTACCACACTTGTCGGGAGATCAGTCGGGAGCTTAGAGCTTGTACCGGCTGGGGAGTTGCCTCGCTGGTGCGAGATACCTGGTTGGGGAAAATCCCGCTAGTCCACGTGTAGTTCAGCGTCAGATCTCACCATACAGCGGAGAGAAGATCACAGCCACCTCTCGGGGGAAACATGGACTACCCTTATGGGACTAATGACCTAATCGTATGAAACACAAAACAATCCGGAACCGGCACCGGAAAACACGAAACAATCAATCAATCGATCCTGGTCGTGCCTCGGCTGAAGTGCGCCCCCTGGTTGTGGCAGGTGAAGCCCCTCGCATTCGTTGCTCATTTCGCAATCTACCGTCCTATTTTTGAGTCCGGACGCCTCAAGCCAGCGACAATCGACTCGACACTTTACGATAAAGGACACACTCCTTGTATTCGATGGATGGTTAATTAAAATTTTGGAAGTTTCTTTCACCTTATAGGTCTCGGAGAGTTCAGAAGATTCAGATTAGGAAGATCCATTGCAATTGAATTTTTTTTTCATTTTTAAAACAGTGATTGAAAAGGCGAATATATAGTGCCAAATTCACCGGTTTGACCGCGGTCATTAGGCTTAGGTTTACTTTGATAGATTGTCAACAATTAAGGTCATTAGTTCCGTAAGTGTATGGCATGTTTTCAGTGCGGGAGGTTGTGGTGATCTTCCCCCGCTGGATGGCGAGATTCGGCGCCGACTTTCCTGTCAGTTTGCTGGGTTTTCTCCAACCAGCTGTCTTGCACCAGCGGAGCATCGCTCCCCCCTGACAACCTAGCATTCGAGGCGTTCGACGAGGATGTTCTTTTGCAAGCTAGAATTACTTTTCGAAAAGAATTCAGAGATCATCCTTCATCCACCCACTCCCAACATGGCTCCTCCTCAGCCCACTCCGTTGGCGAAATGGCGACTTCAGAAAATATTTACAAAGACCTGCTTAAAAAAGTAATGGAAACAACTTTTAAATTACATTTATTTAAGATAACATTAATATGAAAACATTTCTTCTTGTAATATATTAAGCATAGATTCCTGTAGAAAATCTTTATGAAATTGTACACTTTTGTCGTATCGTGTGTCACCAGAACATAGCACGCGTATTTCCAAGGTCCGAAGCGCTGTTTTAGACTCCGGAGATCATTGGCGTTGTGTGCAAAGAGAGATCGCACTACGAGTCTGACTGACGGTTGGTGACGTCCGATGCAAGTTCCGTCAATTTATAATTTTTATGCGTAATATCCGAAAAAATGAAGACTTTTTCCTCGTCGTTACTTACAAGTATTCTCAGTGCATAGATTCACATTAAGCATACCATTGTAGAAGAGGAACGGTAAAAAGCAAACTGGCGGCAGTAACAAAGCTTTTCTCAGCAAAATGACTTACGTTTCTTTCATCTAATTAAGGAGAATGTAGAGCGTCAGCGCTGTTTTGTTCTGAAATAACTCTTTTTGCATATCTTTTATATTTTAAACAAGACATTTTTCAATATTTAATATTATATTATTAAAACACATCTATTGATATAATTCATTACATGTAGAAATTAAATATCATGTTGAGAAATATTGACTTCTAAATTATTTCTGTAGTATACATACCTTTTGCGGCTCTCACACGCAACCAACCTTTATTAATGAGGTCTCTAAAGAAAGAATTTCACGGTGACTTGACGAATTGCACTTTGACTTAAAAATATGAAGGATTTGTTTAAAAATAAAGCAGCTAAATATTAATATCAAATGCAACCTGTAACACTCTGCCGGATTTTTTAATCTATATCGTTAATTAACTCCCAAACGAAGCGTTTTAAGGACTTAAAACTAAAATTTTGAGGAACCTTCCTGCTCATTCTATTACTTTTTTCGACGCTTCTCGATTATGTCCCAGAGCCTGTAGAAACGGCAACTCTATGTGAAATAAAACTAATTACTTCATATTCTATGCGATTCAATTACACGGGTGTACCTTTCAGCTCGGTAATAACGTTAAATATGAAAAGTTTGTATTGACAAGGGTGTATACTGTATTGTACTTTTACCATTACAAGGAGACATACAGAACAAGTGACGGAGGATAAGGTCTTGAAGGAAAATATATATTACAGGCTTAATATGGAAATGGAAAAATAGGGAAGAGGGTGGGGTGTAACATGGGAGAGTTGTCGCACGGGTAGGCTGGTTCATTAGAATTGTCGCTGGGGCTGGGGACGCCGCGTCCAAACGCTGCCGGGAAGCCCCCCGGCGTCATCCCCTTAGGCGCGACCTTGGCGCTAACGGGATCGGTTGAGTTGCCGCGGAGCGTGGCGCGGTGGGGCGACGCGGGACCTCTCGGGGGCGAAGGTTGGGTGGGAAAGGGGCGGCGAAGGTGATCGAGTGACGAAGTGAGGTGAGGTGAGGTGAGGTGAGGTGAGGTGAGGTGAGGTGAGGTGAGGAGAGCCGAACTGAGGAGAGACGCAATGGGATGAGGCGGGGCGGAGAGAAACGAGGCGGAGAAGGGAAGGGAAACAAAGAGAGGAAAGCGTAAGAAGCGCGAGCGAAGGAAACGAGAGAATGCGAGGCACGGGCGAATTCAGGGGGGGGGCATGGAGGCCATGATCGCCCCCCCCCCAAAGGCCTAGAGTTTTCGTGTACCTTCCTTCATTTGGTAAAATTGATTTAAATATTTACGTAATTAGAATTATGTAATGATTTAAACAATAATATTGTGTAGTATCGTGTTTACAGTGCACAAATAATGTACAATATAATAACAATAATGCTTATTATTTAACAAAAATCTACGATGCCCCCTCCCCAAAATGGTGGGTTAGATTCGCCCCTGATGCGGGGGGAGCGAAGGGAAGGGATGCGAGAAAAGCGAGAGAAGCGAGAGCGAAGGAAACCAGAGTGGAGCGAAGTGAGGAGAATCGAGAGAGAGACAGACAATCGAAAGGAAAGAAGCGAGAAAAACGAAGTGAAGAGAAGCGAGAGAGAGCGCGAGAAACCGAGTGCGAACGATATGAAGGGAAAAGAAGCGAGAAAAAGCTACAGCAAATGAAGTGAAGGGAAGAGAAAGGGAGAGAAAGGGTGAGAGATGAAGAGAGAGAAAGAGAGACAGAAAGAGAGGGAGAAAGAAAGAATGAGAGAGAGAAAGAGAGAAAGAGAGGCAGAGAAAGAGAGACAGAAAGAGAGGGAGAAAGAAAGAATGAGAGAAAGCAAGAGAGAGAAAGAAAGAAGCAAGGATAAGAGAAGCGAAAATGAGAGTTGCGTGGCGGGGGGAAGTGGAACGGGCTAAGACGGGGAAAGGAAAGCAAAGTGGAAATGGTGGAGGACAAACGCGGGATTTCCGTGGTGAGTCAGACCATGGAAAGCCGAGGCAGAGACACTTGAACAACTGGTGGGCGTACCAAACAGAAGAGGAAAGGAGTGGATAAGGGTCGGAGGAGAGCTGTGAGATACGAAACGAAGAATGTACCAGGCCGAAGGGGAGGAGATGGGCGTGGCGGGGAGTGAAGAGGCGGCCCTGATGGCTGCATTGCGGAAAAGGACTGGGTCAATTGTTTGATTGATTAGTGATTCGGAGCGAATCAACCGCTGAGCTCGATAGTCCCCTAAGTGGAGTGAATGTTTTTATCACGGGAAATGGCCGTAATATTCCCCTGCTGTATGGCGAAATCCGACGCCGACCTACCCGTCGGCTGGCAGGGTTTTCCCTTACCAGGTACCCCCCACCAGCTAGACATCGCCCTAGCCGGGATAAGCCCTAAGCTTGCGACTGGTCTCCCGATATATGTAGTGCATGTTATTGTGTGTCTACGTAAGGAGTGAGGGTAGGGGAGAGAGTAGGAAGGAAAGATCGCGCGCGTTCCGTGGTCCTTTTGTTGTACTACTTTGGCATTCGCCTAGTGTTGATTGGAGAAACCACGGAAAACTGCCCATCAGAGCAGTTGTATCATGTCGATCAAAGCAACCTGCCGCTAAAATTCTTCTCAAGATAGCGGCTGAATTCGACCTAGCCACGTTGTGCCTAAAATCCTGCCACCGTCGGGTCTGGAACCCTAGAGGCTCCCGATCAGAGGTATTGCAGTCACATCAGATGATACCCTAAGCCACCTACGCCGAGGACTGAATCGAGTCTGGCACGAGACAGAGAGGCGGGGTGAGACGCGGCGGAAAAGACCGGAAGCGGGGGCGAAGCGCGTCAAAGCGAGCCGTGATCGGCGCGGTTGGGTGGCGGCGGGGGCGGGGGTGGCCCGGCGAGTGGGATGCGGTGGAGGGGGCGTGCACGTGCAGAGACAGTTGAAGCGCGTCCCTCCTTCTCGGTGCGCTTGCCCGCTCGCTGCTCCGGCTCTCGCCACGTGACTCTCGCTGTCGCACAGACATCTCGGAGGAAAGTAAGAGAGCGGGGTATCACAAGGTATGATTCGAGGACACACCCTGTTATGTCTGATAGTAAGTTCTAAAGCTGTGGAGCAACGCTCCAACTTGGCCTGCTTAAATTGAATGTTTTTGTTCTGGATAAACGGATGCTTACAACCTACCCTAAAGTGTCCATGTTAAAATTATGAGAGATTAATTCTTTTGATATTATATAGAAATGAAGATAAAATTATATATTGAATTATATGTTAATACTTTTGTGTGTAGCACTAAAAGAAAATAATCCCAACGAAGTTTTATAAACCTCTTAACAAATATTGTCATAAGATGCTTGCATGGGTTAATTTTGAGCAACGTATCCGGACAGTAAACAACAGTCAAGTGCTTTTTTAAGGGGATTCATGAAAGGACTGAGAAACACTGCCGAATGCAAACCGATTAGAAAGTCCTCAGCAGTCCTTTCAGCGGCAAATTCTGTCAGTTGAATCAGTCTTGGCAACACGTATGTATTCCTTTTTTTTTTTTTCATTTCCCGGTGTTACAGAAATACGACACATTTATAACACTTTTACTTTGAAAATATACATTTGTTCGCAAAAGATACTATGAACAGCTCAACTAGTTTAGGATTGTGCTTGTCTTCGTGTAGATACAATAACCGCACAAGATGCAGAGTGATAATGTTTATTCTGATGATTACCATTAGGAAAGGGGTATAAAAAGCCTGCCGTAAAAGTTTAGACGGCAGACGACCTACAGAGGAAAGTGAATAAGTCTTGAAGGAAATACATTCTGTCTCACATTTCAGATATGTATTTAGACTTGCCTCCGTGACCTGTAATGAATAGCTATTCACTAGGTTCCATATAAATGTTTTAATTTCAAAGAATGCCATTTAAATATAAAAAGGTAAAGATCGTGATGTCATTTTGATATTTTGTCACGCTTTAAGGAGAACTATCTTCGCGTCGTCCTTCAGTAGTACGACAGTATTATCCAATGAATTAATGGCTTTTGCAATCTTCAGTCATAGAATTAAATACGTCCTGAAATAAACTGATATTTTTGCGTGTTGTAATCCTCGGAATACTGGAGGTCGAACATTACGATACTCATTTCATGGAAATGTCTGATATAACTTACATAGTACTTGCCGACGTGCACGCAAATGTAGGTCATAGCTGCAACATCAATTTTCTTCCGGGTCCCAATCATAAAGGTTGACCGAAAAAGCGACAGACAAGGGTAATAGCAAGAGATGCACGTTGTTTGCCCTATGGGGTATTTTGGCGCCTTGTACATAATTTAGTTTGATGAGGATCCCTCCATCATGATAATACACTGCTTTTAACGGTACGACTAAAATAAGGCTGGTCTACTTCCCGGACGCGGCATGCATGAACACGTGTTTATGTGCAGAAGACCTTGAACCTAAATGAGTAGCATGCTCACTAACCTCCTTTGAACAATGAACAGTGCCGACTATCGACCGATCGACTCGTGTTTATTCAAATTGAACGAGTCATACGGTGCCCTTAGCGTGTTTCCTTTTTTTTTCTTCCTGAAGGACGCTGAGAGGATAGCAAGGGGACAGGGAGGAGAAGCATCTATCGAAAGTATATTGCTTCCCCTCATCTGAAATGGACACGAGACTTCCATTCCAAAGTTGTTCATTTATTGAAATAACATCAAGTAGAGGTATGTGATCTTTAGCTAAAACAGAGACTTTCAATTTACTTTCGCTTATACTGTATACGAGAGGTGTAGATAAAAATTATGAAATTCTGCTGGAAAAAATGTTGATTGTGGGCCCCTGATATGGAGAATGTGGATTTTTCTTGTTTCTGTACGTACTAAATTTCTTTCTCGTGTAGCTAGTGAAATCTTTTTTTATCGTAAATCTCCGTCTGTAAATAACACTACCGCCTAAAACGTACACAGAATTTTTACCAAAAGTTATTCTCAATCTGAATGATGCCCAGGTTTAAATATCATTTCAATTTTTGGTGTATTTTTCATGAAACATCTAGGAGTTTTTCAGCTTTTTTTTAAATGACTCCAATTTTTTCTCTATTTTCTTTGCTTAAACAGAGCAAAGAACTCTTACAGGATTGTACAGGATTTCCATTAAAACCTCTCAATTCTCAAAAATTACAAAACTTTAATAGTCTTTATCCCCTCCTCCAAATAAATTATGGGAGATAGGTATTATTTTTTTTATTAAAAAGAGTTCTTCAAATTAAATCTTTCTATTACATAAGTTAGAATGGTTTGAACACATGACTAGTTTTTGCGAACATTTGAGAAAAATTTCTACAAATTACGAAAATACATTAACAAGATATTTTCAAAAACGGTTCCATTTTTTTAAAAGACCATTGCTCCAATAGAGAGTGTTTAATCATATGAAATAGACCCGACTTTCATTAACATCACCAGAATTTTAAAAAAATCAATATTTCAAAGTTCTTTGGATATTCTCCTACAAGTACATTAAAGGTAGACTTATTTTTAAAATAATTTATTCTTCAAAAATAGGTCTTTAAATAATTTTTTACATTTTTTCAAAATATTAGTCTCTTTGGAGTAATTTTATGTGAAATCAAAGGAATTGTGATAAATAGAAAGTTACTTTTAAATTAAGTATAGTAATCACGCCCGAAAGACATCGCATGGTTAGACGTAGATAAAACTCTGACTTTCAAGTCTGAAGTCCTAAGTTTCAGTCCTACGATTCTCAGAGGAAGTTTTTTTTTCTAATTTTCCCTTGAGTAGAGCAAAGTGCGTTCATAAGTATGAACAAGATTTTCATGAAAACCTGGCAACCTTCGAAAATTACGAATATTTGAACAACAAATAGGAATTTCTCATCCTCTTTCGCTGAAACTAGGGTTTTTTATGAAATGGATGAAATATCAGTAGGGTACAATTTAAAATAGTCTAATATTACTGATCGGTTACAAATACTACGAAAACGTTCTGAGCTATTGTAGCACCGCTATTTTTACCAAATGATTGCTCTAGAAGTGACATCAAGTGACGAGGTATTTCGAAGAGGTTAAGATTCGGTCTTCTATTGCAAACTGCGATATATACTGAAGGGTCATAGTATGTGGACGTTCCAAGATTGGAAAAACAGACATAGCTTCCTAACAAATTGATTGCTTTGTTAAAGTGATATCTAGAGAGCAATTAGTTTACTTGGGTTATATAAAACCAGGTGTGTATTACAAACTTCGAGTGTTTGATTTATTTATTTACGTCAAAACCAGTTAAAAACTGTGTATGACGTGCTATGGGGAGAAGTGAATATTGTGCACGTTTTCAAAATTCTATGATCCCTACATTAAACCATATACTATTTGAATTTTGAATACAGAAAAAAAACGCTCCGATGTAATAAAATCAATTTCTAAGGATAAATCAGTAATAAATTTTGGGCTCTTATCCATCATGTCCTTCGTCAAGGAATAATACTTCCTGCCGCAAAACATGTAAACGATAATTTGAGTAACTATATTTCTCACTGAATTCTAGAAGACGTGCACTGATAATGAAGTTACATTTATGTCCAGCAGCAAAACAAGGGACCATCTCAGCATATGCTCAATGGATTAGGGAAACTGGATCGAGATGGGGGTCATTGACCTGGAGGCTGCAGTACAATACTTGTTACAGGTTGTTTTCATTTATACAGTCCAAATGGTAAATAATGGATCGCTGTTAAAATTAATGTTATTTTCCTTATGATGCTCAGTAAATGATTTTAAAGTGACATCTGAGGAACTGTTTCTGTTTCATTACAAACAGAAAATCTGGCTTACATTGCAAACTCAAATTTATATGAAGTGAATTCAACTGGTAAACTAATTATGCATATTCTTTGTTTGAAATCAGTAGAAACTCTATTACAGTCTGTCTCCCATACAGACAACTTAAATTCTCTCATCATTCATATCTTACCATCACCCAACTACAAAACCGTTCACATCAGGTATGACAATAAGGCATAGATAGTGAGTATTCTAAGGGAAAAGTTTGCTATGATAAATTTGTTTCGCGCTAAGTTCGGAGGCATTGTGACAAGCTGAGGGCCGTTAACCCAAGCTATTGAGTAAAATACAAGAGTTTTTTTTTCAAACGGAGGTAAGTTTGATAAATTAAAGGGATGCTTCCCCACGTTGAATGGTCTTCCTTAAGCTTAAGGGGGCGTTTCACGAAACTGATTAGGGCTAAACTAAATTCAGAACCATTTCACCAAGTTGAAAGACATTGAACAAAATCGATAATAATTATTAAAACACATCAGAGGAATGCATTGTCCTACTTCTTGGTGCATCCCTTAGTTTATAAGAATTGGGCTTTAACGTCAGTTGACTATGTCGGTTTATGAGAATTGGCGAGATAAATCCATATTTATTGATTATTTCGTGTTTCGTCAACTGCTGTGGTAATTAGTCCTGTGAGTGTGGCGCACGATTTTATCACGGGAGGTGGCGGTATTCCAAATTGAAAGGAATGTACAAAGTTGTGTGTATTGAGTATGTTGTATGTGTTGAACAATATATGATGTGTTAAGACAACTTCAGAGCGTTGAATCTAATTGTGATTATTGAGCCAGACTGAAGGTGTTCAGCCAAAGTAATCATGTTGAGCCAAATTGAATATGTGTCAAATTGAGTGTGTTTTATCAGATTGAACGTATTTTATCATATTCAACGTACTGTACCAGATTGAACGTGTTGTACCATATTAACCGTTTTGATTTACAATACGTTCAATCTGGAACAACACATATAAGAAAGTGTTGAACGTAATTGAACGATCCTGATTGAACGTGTTGAAGCAAATGGTACGTTTTGAATCTGAATGAACGTTTGGAATCAAGTTGAACCTTTTTAGCCAGATTGAGCACAGACACAGACTGAAAGTGCTAACTCCGGTTGAGAGGGTTACATTCAGAAGAGTGTTGAACTAAGTTGAGAGATGAACTCAATTGAGAATGTTGATCTAGATTGAGAGTGTTGAACTCGGTTGAGAGTGTTGAACTCGGTTGAGAGTGTTGAACTCGGTTGAGAGTGTTGAACTCGGTTGAGAGTGTGAAGCTCGGTTGAGAGTGTGAAGCTCGGTTGAGAGTGTGAAACTCGGTTGAGAGTGTGAAACTCGCTTGAGAGTGTGGAACTCGGTTGAGAGTGTGGAACTCGGTTGAGAGTGTGGAACTCGGTTGAGAGGGTGGAACTCGGTTGAGAGGATGGAACTCGGTTGAGAGGGTGGAACTCGGTTGAGAGGGTGGAACTCGGTTGAGAGGGTGGAACTCGGTTGAGAGGGTGGAACTCGGTTGAGAGGGTGGAACTCGGTTGAGAGGGTGGAACTCGGTTGAGAGGGTGGAACTCGGTTGAGAGGGTGGAACTCGGTTGAGAGGGTGGAACTCGGTGGAGAGGGTGGAACGCGGTGGAGAGGGTGGAACTCGGTTGAGAGGGTGGAACTCGGTTGAGAGGGTGGAACTCGGTTGAGAGGGTGGAACTCGGTTGAGAGGGTGGAACTCGGTTGAGAGGGTGGAACTCGGTGGAGAGGGTGGAACTCGGTGGAGAGGGTGGAACTCGGTGGAGAGGGTGGAACTCGGTTGAGAGGGTGGAACTCGGTGGAGAGGGTGGAACTCGGTGGAGAGGGTGGAACTCGGTGGAGAGGGTGGAACGCGGTGGAGAGGGTGGAACTCGGTTGAGAGGGTGGAACTCGGTGGAGAGGGTGGAACTCGGTGGAGAGGGTGGAACTCGGTGGAGAGGGTGGAACTCGGTTGAGAGGGTGGAACTCGGTTGAGAGGGTGGAACTCGGTTGAGAGGGTGGAACTCGGTTGAAGTGTGTGAACTCGGTTAAAGTGTGAACTCGGTTGAGTGTGGAACTCGGTTGAGAGTGTGGAACTCCGGTTGAGAATTATGTGGGGGAACTCGGTTGAGAGGTGGAACTCGGGGTGAGTGTGAACTCGGTTGAGAGTGTGGAACTCTCGTTGAGGTGTGGAACTCGGTTAGAGGGTGGAACTCGGTTGAGAGGTGGAACTCTGGGTTGAGAGGGTGGAACTCGGTTGAGAGGGTGGAACTCGGTTGAGAGGATGGAACTCGGTTGAGAGGGTGGAACTCGGTTGAGAGGGTGGAACTCGGTTGAGAGGGTGGAACTCGGTTGAGAGGGTGGAACTCGGTTGAGAGGGTGGAACTCGGTTGAGAGGGTGGAACTCGGTTGAGAGGGTGGAACTCGGTTGAGAGGGTGGAACTCGGTTGAGAGGGTGGAACTCGGTGGAGAGGGTGGAACGCGGTGGAGAGGGTGGAACTCGGTTGAGAGGGTGGAACTCGGTTGAGAGGGTGGAACTCGGTTGAGAGGGTGGAACTCGGTTGAGAGGGTGGAACTCGGTTGAGAGGGTGGAACTCGGTGGAGAGGGTGGAACTCGGTGGAGAGGGTGGAACTCGGTGGAGAGGGTGGAACTCGGTTGAGAGGGTGGAACTCG